>JAMZAV010011344.1:0-20020 GCA_024449915.1 Sweltsa coloradensis | reverse complement strand
GGTGGAAACGCGTCCCCCCCCCCCCCCTGACCATAAGTGAAGTCTGGAACAGGATACACAATAACTAAGCATCGCTTTCTATCAAGTGAGTTCTAACTTTTCGCCTGATATTTGTGAATGCTCTTTGTCAAGCTTTATATTTGCCTTTTTTTCAAACAATAGTAATTCTCGCGTGTCTGTCAATCAGGCTTCCAATGCTTGGCACTTGCAAAAATGTCTGTGAAAATAATAATAATAATAATAATAATAATAATAATAATAATAATAATAATTATAATAATAATAAATAATAATTTTGAATTTTGATTCAATAAGAGGTCTTCAAGAGTGTTGTGTCGAATTTCACAAAAATGAAATATATTTAGTTTCATCTGTTCGAATTGTTTGCTTTAGTTCGTGGAGAAGGAAAGTCGTGTGCTTTATCGGTTGTCATGTGAATTATTTGATTTCCAAGGTTACTGACCTGGCTGAGACGTTTTACTTACGTTTTCCTTTTAGAGTTGAACCAGGAGAATGTCTCCAATGCCCGCGGTAGCTTGTGTACAGACGCCGCCCCCCCCCCCCCCACACACACACGTGCAACACTGACCCACTCTGTGACGTGGCTGGTGGATGCTACGCGGACAGCGGTCAAGTGAAGGTCAGGCAGGCGCGCGTGTTTCTCGTCAAGGCAATGTTAGCCAACACCTTGCAGCTTCTCTCTGTAAGACGGAATCAGGAGGCAGGAAGGGGGACTTCTTCCCGTGACCCCCACGCCATTTTCAGTGGAATTTCCTCGCCTCCCCCCCCCCCCCACACACACACACGTGCCAACACTGACCCACTCTGTGACGTGGCTGGTGGCTTCTACGCCGACAGCGGTCAAGTGAAGGTCAGGCAGGCGCGCGTGTTTCTCGTCAAGGCAATGTTAGCCAACACCTTGCAGCTTCTCTCTGTAAGACGGAATCAGGAGGCAGGAAGGGGGACTTCTTCCCGTGACCCCCACGCCATTTTCAGTGGAATTTCCCCCCCCCCCCCCCCCATTCGAGAATGTTAAAACATTAACAAGAAATTAAGAAAAGTACCTCAGTTCAATTTACTCTCCCTGTATTCTTTCTTCACCCCTAGGCCACCCCTCTCACCACAACAGCCAACTACGATAAATAACAATAGGGCTTAAAAATCTCGTATCGCCCAAATATGTTAATTGAGCGAGCGTAGCGAGCGTCTCCACTTGACTCTTATGGCTCGAATGTCTGTTTTTTCTTTGTTTTGTTTCTTTTTTGTTTTTGTTTTTGTTACTACTTCGGTACAGGTCGCACCGTTTCTCTTATCGACCTGAAATTGTGCGCACATGTACATACCACCTATGCGGGTTGCTGTATAGTTTTTGAAACAAAATCCGATCGTTGGTTATAAAAAAATAAATAAAAAATGTTCCGATCGTTATGAAATTTTGCATGGTCAATAAGTACAACATTCTCTTCTATTTTACAAATTTTCAGCTAAATCAGTCAAAACGTTAAAGACTATTGGTATCATAATTCGAAAAAATGATGTTTCGATCGTTATGAAATTTGTCAAGGAGGCAGTGAAGAAACACAGATTCACTTTAGAAGGCATTTCGATTACATTGTTGTCCCGTGGCGTCATTTAATTCAACGATCAACAACAACATTGAAAGTTTTCGTCTTTTAAAGACTTTTCTGATAAAATGGGCATTATGGGAATGTCGTACTCGGGTCGTGTTGCACGTACCGGTGCTCGCTCAACAACGCGACGGGACTTTAGCGTTTTCCTAATTAAAGAATCTTTTTGGGGCGAGAATTTTTGTAACCACAAACATAAGTATGTAGCCTGCCTTAAAGGCGGTGATCAACGCAGTGCAACGCAAGTGGTCGTGAAGCCGCCTTTAGCCTATCATGGTACAATGGGAAGTTTGTGGGACCCCGGATATGTTCCCCAGTCAGTGCGGGTCTGTGGGGCATAGACTCAGATTTATTTTTATTTTTAACATTGCAAATTGTGTTTTTTACTAGGTAGGATTGTCAGTTTTATTGTCAGTTTAAAAAAATCTTGCCACTCAATTGTAGTGACTACATGCCTGCCCGTGTAACAGTGTTAATACATTTATAATCTCGCTCTCGCATCGTTTGCCATTGACTATGGACCCACCAGTCGTGTAGTTTTGTCTCCATGAGAAAAGTAATAGTTCTGCAGAATCAACCGTGCCTGTGAAGTGAATCGATATTGTATCAAAACACATTGTACAATCGCGTCAGTGTTTTTCCGAAGTCGGTCGGCCTAGCTTTGTGGAGGGTAGTGTCTAGCTTCTATCGCGGCGCCGACTGAAAGCTGAGCCTGGCTTAGCATGCTGTGGTGTAGGACACTTTGTTACACTGTTCGTAGCCGCTCGTCCACTCCTTCATAGTCACTAGCTAATCTACAGGTGTTTTGCCTGCTACGAGGGTGTGATCCCTACCTGGTTCGATGGCAACAAGGCTAGAGCACAATATTACACAGTAGCATGTAGATTTAGCTAGAATATTGATTAAAAAATCTGCGAACTATTGACGGAACCCTGTAACTGTATTATATTACGTAACGATACCCATGTGTTTTCTTGTCGATACCACGAGGTTGAAGAGTCACAGCACAGGGTAGGCCTAGCCTAGCTGTGGTGTTGGTGTGATGCTCGCACAGTCCACAGCTCACACGCAAACGTCCCATCAGCCTCAAGACCCGACACATACTCATCGAGAGGTCAGGTGGGGTGAAAGCCCGCACTAGCACACTACACTACATATTTCCAGTGGCCTAACTACCGTTTGTTTTTTGGGATGGGGGGGGAGGGGGGGGGGGGGGGCGAACATTTTTTGTAATCACAATAATAATTATGTATCCTGGTCTGGGGGGACCAGGTATTGCGGGTCAGAACAGCGATTTTTGGATGAGCGTAGCGAAGATTCCATTTCACTACACTGGAGAAAAAAATCCGGAATGTTTTTTTTTCTTTTTGTATTTTTGTCTGTTAGCACGATTCCGGCTAAACCGATACTCCAATTGCGATGAAATTTTCTAGAGACCTTTGAAATCTCTGAACTTAGAACTGCCACGTTTTTGAGCGCAATCGAAAAATTATTTCTTAAGAAAATCGCAATTTTAGGATTTTTTTCGATAAAAAAAAACTTCGACTTATAACACCTACATGATATATTATCCGAATGTAATGATTTTTTCACAGAACCTTAATTTTATAAACAAATATATTCGTGTGAAAATTTAGAGCGCAATCAAAAAAAATTTTTTCTTATGATAATGGCAATTTTACGATTTTTTTTTAAATTTCTGTCGACTTATAACATCTAGCCTACATGCTTTATCCGACTGTAATAATTTTTTCACAGAACCTTAACAGTATTATAACCACCCGAAGGAATATTGTTGGTAATTTACAATCTTGCGGGGTGAAGGTCGGGGGAGGGAAAGGCGTGAACATATTTATCCCCACTTCGATTTTTCGGCATAAAAATATGGCACTAGCCGCCAGCCGCGAGAGGGGTAATGCACAGATAGACAGCTCGACATGATTTAATGCCCGACTGGCTACAACGTTCTGCAACGGTTCTGCCAAGGTCAACCCCATTGCCACAAACCTGCATAGATGCGAAGATGGATATTCTAGCAGTGTTTTTTATCCTCATCTTATGTTATTTTCTTATTTTTTATAGTTGTAAAATAACATACCAATTTAATATCATTTTTAATTTGGTATTGAACACGGTAATTGGTAAGTTATCCAAATTTGTGTCTCTCCAGAAACAATGAATGCATAATTTATTTGGGCTGTCTGGAGCTCGTAGGATGAAAAAGCTCCAAATGAATGACGTAGGAATTTGAGAGTAAATTTCCGGTTAGATAACTAAATGAAACTAAAATGCAATTGTTATTTAAAAAAAAAAAAAAAAAAAAAAAACGCATTTGGTATTGTGCAATAAGTAGGGCTGCTCAGCCTAATATAATAATATAATTTTTCTGCGAATTACAGCACGGCAGGTCACAAAGCAGTGTAGGCCTACCCAACGGGACAATAGCTCGATTCACACACTAAAGCTAGATGTCCGAGTAAGGTAGTAGTGTAGTGTAGAAGATTAATAAATCAACCACGTATTGTACCGAATAATACACTTTCATCAACAGGGGCGCATCTCAAGAATAAATTATAAATCGGAGTATTTTTGCTAGAAGTTATTATGCAGGACAGATTGTACATAATTATATTTGTCGCAAGTCGCCCGCAATAAATTCCGAAACTGACATTGGTAAGTACAGAAGCTTCCCGACGAGCGCCGACGAGGTACCATTGTACCAACCACATTGCGCAAATGGCAGGTCAAAGCTAGGAGTCAAATGTTAAAACTTATGACATTATTCTTATTATGTTAATTTATAACACAGTCACGCCGTTAGATGTGGCATATACGATAAGAGCGCTGGTCCAAGACGTTCGGCGTTCGAAATCTTGATGAAATTAGCAAGGGAAACACGCGATTTGAGCCGAAAAAGTGCGTTACCACCATTTATTAGGCCAAAAAAAAAAGTTCGGGGGGGGCAAGTTCCCCCTCCAGATAATAGCTATTCGACTTTGGCGTGTTGTGTTGTGTTGTGTTGTGTTGTGTTGTGTGTTGAGTTTTGAGTGTTTGTGAAATTGCAGTATTGTTTATACCAAAAATTTTATCTATAATATTTCACAAACGACAAAATTTGTTGCGAAGTTATATTCAAAAACTTGTAACTAATAACAAAAACCATTTTTTACAATCACTGATCATGTCACGAAGCCATTTCCAAAGTCAATCACCTAGTAATTCTTATTCTCTTGTTTTAAAGCGACGTCATCCCCTTTCTGGAGCCCACAAAACAATTACAGCTACACTGTGAGTGGAATGTTTATGATAGTGAAAAAATCGCATAATATGCGATTATGCGATAATATTCAGTCGGCCAATGACCAATCTTATCCATAAATATATCTGTATGAGCGGGCCAATCAAAATAAATTAGATACGTTCACTCAGTGGTATAAAATAAGATACTTTGCTCGAACCATCGGTAGTGACGTGGCGTGATATGGCGAAGTGGGTGCGATCGGCGGGTTAAAGGTCACGCGTGTCCAACTAAAACTATTTTGCTAATAGCTACTTGATGTGAATTGCGTAAATGTTATTTGCAGGACACATAGAGATGGGTATCAAAAGATTCGTCTTGAAGTCAGAAACAAGAATAAATACGTTTAAAAACCGCGGAAAATGATTTAGGTGGTAGATAACGGGGTCCAAAGGCACGTGCTCACGGCATCAATGCTTTTGCTAAGATGTAATATATTGTTTTCATACGACCATTGAAATACATGAAATAACGTATTTGTTTTACAGTCTACTTTATTAGTAACAACTAACAACTGATTTTCAGTGTAGCCAAGCCAATCCTTCGGGACCGACGCATGAACATGCGCCAAAGAAAGATCGGTGGTATTTGTAATAGGAAATCGCGACCGTGTGAGACGCCAGAATCAAACAAGATTGCATTGATCAATTTCAGAATTTATTATGTGTGATATCAAATAAAAAAGTTTTATCTACAATCCAGCGAGAAACGTAGACCTAATAGTAATTCGTACATTACGTTACGTCTAATTTATGGCAACAATCGAAATGTCTGTCCTGAGATATGATCAAGACAGCCGAGTCCTATCAAACGATTTTACTTTTCTTGCTATTACATGATAAAGAACGATACACTATACCCAAAAAAAAATTGAAAGTAGTAGTATAAAATCACATAAAAATCAACAGAATGCGATATACATATTAAAAATGAAATGAAATGAATTTAATTTCTATTCCATCCGGTGGCACATACTATTGTGACGCTGGCGAATTACATACAGGAGGAGGACGCGAATTCGAATCCCTCACAAGGCATTGTTTTTAAGTTGTCCTTCACACTCATCTATCATTACTTATCATTTCGAATATCAAAATTGAAAAAAGAAGGACATTTTACAAACAATATTCATCAACATTAATTTCTGATAACGGATTTTATAGAATTCTTTCGGCAACGATTTGAAAAGCTGTAAGCAAATCTCGAATAGCAGATTGTGTTTATGTAATCTGATGACAAGCACATCCGGTGTCCAGATCCAGCCCACTTTACCTCCCCTACTTGCTTCGAGGCAGAGACGATCTTATTTCGCTAGGGAGCGCCACCAAATGGAGCCAAAATTGTGCTTTGTAAGGTGTTCGTACTTTTCGTCCTACGTCCACATTTTTCGAGCGATAAAAACATGTTTTTTTTTTGCATATTTAAAACAGTAATGTTAATCTTAGCACGCTGGCCGATTTTTCAATTTCGCTCCCTTTTGGTCACACTAAGTCAGTAAACTTTGACCGGAAATGAACATTTTTCGACATTTTCTATGGACTTTGACAATTTGCAGGGAAAAATCTATGGCTTAAATGGGAAAAAGGCCAACGTGCTAAGATTAAAAATTTAGTTACCTTTCAGGGGGAAAAAACAGAATCAAAATATATTGATTTTCCTGCCCGTAGTTCGAAAAGTACGAAAGTACTGCACATGACGCGCTCAACTTGGTGTTTGAATCGCACCCAAGCCTCTTAATCTTATGAATTTATATATTCGCGTGAAATTTTAGCGTAATCGAATATTTATTTCTATGAAAATCGCAATTTTACGCTTTTTTTCGTTTTTAAACAATTACGCTCATCCAACAACGCGCCTGAAAAAGCGTTTGCGAAGCTTCCTAGTTAACATTAAAAAATAACTTATTTTTTGGATGAGCGTAGCGAAGCGAAGATTCCATTTCACTACACTGGAGAAAAAAATCCGGAATGTTTTTTTTCCTTTCTTTTTTTTGTATTTTTGTCTGTTTGTTAACACGATTCCGGCTAGTAAACCGATATTCCAATTGCGATGAAATTTTCTTAAGCCCTTCGAAATCTCTGAACTTAGAACTGCCACGTTTTTGAGCACAATCGAAAAATTATTTCTCGTAAAAATCGCCATCTTACGATTTTTTTCGATTTTTAAAAAATTTCTTCGACCTATAACACCAACATGCTTTATCCGATTGTAATGATTTTTTCACATAACCTTAATTTTATGAATTTATAAATTCGTGGGAAATTTGAGCGATATCGTAAAATTATTTCTCATGAAAATCTCTATTTTACGCTTTTTTCGTTTTAAAAAAATTACGCTCATCCAACAACGCGCCTGAAAAAGCGTTTGCGAAGCTTCCTTGTTTATCAGCTTTAACAATACCTTGCCACTTAATTGTGCCCCCTCGCCCCCCCCCCCCTCCCGAAGTTACGCCACTGCATATAACATTACATTTTTGTACTTTGCAAAACCTAAGGCCTCCTAAAATTTTAAAACTTGTAAACGATTACATAGATGTGCTATTATATTTTGCCGCTCATCATAAATTTTGCAGAGTTTCGGTTCGATGCCAATTTTGATAATAAATTATTGAAATGTGCAACTGCCAATTGTTACGATCAGCTGTTATATAATCTGTAAATAAAATAACAAACGTCCTTGTTGTCACCTTTAGGCCTATCAATCGCTAGCTCGTTTTGCCACATACATAAGAATTTTGTATCTTGGAAAGGGAGAAGAAGTTGTTTAAAAGAATCGTTTAAAAATTAATTAATCGATGAGAGATCAATACCAGATTTATTTGATTACCTATGATTAGGTGAACAAAGTTAAAATTCTCGTTGAATGATGAGTGAGCATAAGATTTATCAACACAACAACCTGTTGTAGGCAATTTATTTTTACTCACAAGTCACAATTACAATTGGCCTAATTTAATTTGAATAACAACGGCCCTGATTTTAAATACTATGGTTGGTCTTGTGGATAGAAACTCTGCTTCTAATGCAGATGGTCCAGGGTTCGATTCCCGCTATAGACAGAAGGTTTTTAACTTTTGATTTTCTTTAACTTAGAATGTGTAAATTGTGACTTTAGATCTGTCCTAGAAACGAGGCACATAATTTTAATTTTAAGGATGTTCCGAATAATTCTGGGGCTGTCCGCGGGTGAAATCGTGTCCAACTTGATTCATCGGTGTTTCACACTTAAATACGAAGGTCTCTAGTTGGTTATTGTTCGCTCGTTGATGGTGTTGGCGCGTACGATTGGCGTACGGTCTGTTTTAAATTTAATGACCACCACTGAAAATTACATTTATATGACTGCGTGGGTGGGTGGAATCAAAATATGAATTTATTTATTTATTTATTAATTCGTAGTAGTATTATTAGTGTTAGTAGTTTTTTAGGGCGCTTTAACAGCTATGATTATTAGCTCCTCCAAGACAAAACTATTTCTATAAGTGTGAATTACCAAGTATGCATCTTTCAAAAGGGAATGAACGTAAGGGGAAACGCTGGGAGACGCGGGGTGCTGGTCAGAAACAGCCACAAGCGTATGGGGAGGGCAGGGGTTCCCCCGTCGTGGTCGTCTTCGTCTGTCATCATCCGTCTGTGTTGTCATTGTCGTCACCGTCGGGGAGGTAGTTCCCCGACGACGACCCAGAGCTTGCCATTAGTTTCAGGTAGTAAAACTTCCCTAATCACGGGCCAAACCACGAGAAGGTTGCGAGTTTGACTTCGATGTCCCTATTAATTCGTATCCTTCAAACTCAAATTCGCATCCTTCCCTCTCAAATTCGCATCCTTTCCTCTCAGACTCGGAACTGTTAACCAGTGAGTAACTTTAATCTAATGCGAACCAAGCCAACACGGTCGGCACACACATCATAGACTAGCGAGCAATGGTTTACCAGATCGATATGTAAAAAGAAAATGCGACTAAGGTTGGACACGACTCTCTCAAGGACAACGTCAGAATAAATAAGGCTGAAAAACTGTATACAATTTATTACACAATATACTTCATGCTTTGTTGTAAGGAGGGCTCCGAAGTCACCTTATACACGTATAAAGTATTGGATTCAATTCCAGCACATAAGTTGAATCTGTGTACCCGAAGCGGGATTCGAACCCAGAACCTCCTGCATTGGAAGCACGGATTGTATCTACTGAAACAACGTTATTTAAATGCTCTATATAATTTTATTGTTTTACCCATTTATAAGTCTTACAAAAATACATGGGACAGTTCTTCATGGTTATTGCGCTAGGAGACTTGGAAAATACAAAATTTGATCCGTTGGTATCATCTTAATGTATAATTAGTTACTTTATTAAAACAATCCAGTTTAAATCTTATCCGGCCCAATTTGGTAGGGGATTTTCTTACAAAAACAAAAATATTTTAATATTAATCACACATCTTAAAAATGAAACCCAAGGTTATTTATTTACGTAAATGAAACAATATATTTAAGCTATTAGTTTCATTATAAATTATATATTTAAATTTTATTCCAATCCACTCACTTTATGTAGGCCTATAGGAACAATAATGCGCAATATAATACGGTAGGTAGTAATAAACTTTGGTATTAAATTTCAAAATGTATTTAAAACTGAAAAAGTGATTGCTTGCATATCAATGGCGAATGGCTGAGATCGACGTGAAATCAGTAGGGCGCTTTACATTTCTTTATAGACGGCGATTAGTCTCATCATATTATGTTGGAAACCTTTAAAATCTTACATGTTGCACTGGTTATAGACTTGTAGGCCTATTGTATATTTTTTTTCAATTTTATCACCAAACATGCCTATACTTGGTTGGGTTTAAATAGTAATCGTTGGTATTGGCATACATGTTGTCACTTGTTCTCTGTTAGTGAGATCTAAACTATATTGAAAAAAAACTATGTAAAGATTTTTATAACTTATTGTACAGTTTAGGAACATTTTGATTCTTATGTGGTTGAAATAAATTATTTGGTATACATTTTGAACACAATGAAAAATATGGACATAGTTTTTGGGTCCATTAACTTGGCTCCCCCACATTGGAATTTCGAACCGAAATAGTCTCATATTTTTGCACTATTTTTGCACTTTTTTGCACCCAAATCTAGATTTTTGCACCCCCACCGTTTCGCAGCATTTTGCATTTCAAATTGGGGAGCCAAGTTAACGTTTTTTTTAAAATCATTTTGGAGAAGTGGGACCGGGCTCTAAATAAGTAGCTTATTATGCACTCCTAAAATGACAAGTCCTGATTTTTTCACCCCTAAACTGTAGAATCTACAGGGGGTGAAATATGGAATAAGTTAGCAAATAAAAATTCGATTTCCAAAGTAGAGAAGTAAACGTTTTATAAATGATGAAACGGAAGTCCAAAAATTGGGCTCTTAATTAGCTGCTTTATAACTGCCTAAATAGCCAAGTGGCTGATTTTTTTCACCACCATAAACTATAGAATGTACAGGGAGGTGAAAATAAGAAAATAAATAAACAAATAATATTCGAAATCCAAATAAAATAAAGTTTTAAAAAATCATGTATAGGAGTTATAAAAATACTAGACTCTTAATAGCTGCGATAAATACCTCTCAAATAATAAGTGCTGATTTTTTGCACGCCTAAAACTATAGAATATACAGTGCAGGTGAAATAAGAAATAAATAAAGACAAATATATTTGTAGAAATTCCCAAATAAAGTATCGGTATCCAAAATCATTGTACTCAGAAGTCATAAATTACTATGGCTCTAAATTATACTGCTATAAATACTCTCTATCAAATAACCAAGTGATGATTTGTGCACCCCTAAACATAGAATCTACAGATGAGGTGAAAAAATAAATTAAATAAACAAATAATCTTTGAAATCACACAAATAAAGTATCGTTTATCAAATAAGTATCAGAAGTCAAAATTACTAGGACTCTTAATTAGCGCCTATAAAAAAAAAAAAAAAAATTACTCTCCAAATAAACTAAGTGCTGATTCTTTGCACCCCTAACTATAGGAATATACAGGTGGTGAAATAAGATAATAAAATAACACAAATAATCTTTTGAAATCCAAATATAAGATCGTTAATCAAAATCAAATCAGCGATGTAAAAAAATTACTAGACCTTAATTAGACTGCATATAAATACTCTCTCAAATAACTATGTGCTGATTTTTGACACCATGAAACTATAAAAATATACAGGGAGGTGAAATAAGAAATAAAATAATCAAATAATATTTGAAATCCAAATAAGTATCGTTTATCAAAATCACGTTACTCAGAAGTCAAAATTACTAGGAACTCTCAAATTATTGCTATAAATACTCTCTCAAATAAACCAAAGTGCAGATTTTGCAACCCATAAACCTAAGAATTCTACAGTGAGGTGGAAAAAGAAATAAACAAACAAATAATATTTTTGAGAATACAAATAAAGTTCTCGTTTATTCAAAATCAAGTATCAGAAGTCAAAATATTACTAGGCTCTAAATAAGCTCGCTATAAATACTCTCTCAAATAACCAAGTGATGATTTGTTGCACCCTAATACTATGAATCTACAGTGAGGTGAACATGAGAAAATAAAATTAACAAAGAATTATTTCGAAATCCAAATATAGCTATTGTTTATCAAATATCATCTATCAGAAGTCAAAATTACTAGGCTATAAATAAGCTGCATTAAATACTCTCTCAAATATTGTAAGTGCTGATTTTGCACCCATAAAATATAGAATAATACAGTGAGGTGAAATAAGAAATAAATAAAAAAAATAATATTTTAAAAATGCAAATAAAGTCTCGTTTATCAAAATCAAGTATCAGAGGTCAAAAATTACTAGGCTGTAAAAAAGCTGTCAAAATACTCTCTCTAAAACCAAGTGCTGATTTTCACCCCCTAAAAAACTATAGAATCACAGTGAGGTGAATATTACAGAGAATAAATAACAAATTACATTTTGAAATCCAAATAATAGTCTCGTTTATCAAAATCAAGTATCAGAAGTCAAAATCACTAGGCTGTAAAAAAGATGCTATAAATTACTCTCACTCAAATCAACCAAGTGCTGACTTTTTGCACCACTAAACTTAAAGAATCTCAGTGAGGTGAAATAAGAAATAAAATAAACAAAATACTATTGTGAAACAAATAAAGTATCGCCCATTTATCAAATAAGTATCAGAGGTCAAAATTTACTGGGCTCTAAAATAAGCTGCTTATAAATACTTCTCTCAAATAAAACCAAGGATGATTTTCGCACCCCTTAATATAGAAATCAAAGTGAGGTGAATATGAAATAATAAACAAAATAATATTTCGAAATTCACAATAAAGGCAGAGTTATCAAAATCATGTATCAGAAGTCAAAATTACAGGCTCTAATAAGCTGCATATAAAATTAATCTCACAACTGACCAAGTGCTTGATTATCCACCTTGAAATAATAGAATTACAGTGAGGTGAAATGAGAAATAAAACTAAACAACTAAATATTCCGAAATATCAAATAAAGATTTTTTTATCAAATCATATATCAGAAAATCAAAATTACTAGGATCTAAAAAGCTGCTATAAATAGTTTTCAAATAACCAAGTGCTGATTTTTGCACCCCTAAACTATTTAGAATTTACCAGTAATATGTAATGAGAAATAAATAACAACAAAATAATATTTGAAAATCCAAATAAAATCTCGTTACACAAAAATCAAGTATCAGAAGTCAAAATAACGAGGCTCTAAATAAGCATGCTAAAAATTACTTCTCAAATAAACAAGCCGTGCTGATATTTGCCACCCCTACTAACTATGGATCGACAGTGAGGTGGAAATAAGAAATAAACAATTAAATAAATATTTTGAAAGCAAATAAACGTCTCGTTTAAGCAGTAATCAAGTATCAGAACGTCAAAATCACTAGGCTGTAAAAAATCTGCCTATACAATACTCTCTCAAATAAATAAAGTGCTGATTTTGCACCACTAAACTATAGAATATACAGTGAGGGAAAATAAGAAATAAATAAACAAATAATATTTGAATCCAAAATTAAAGTCTCGATATCAAAAATCAAGTATCACGAAGTCACAATAACTAGGCTCTAAATAAGCGTGTAAATACTCTCTCAAAGAACAAGTGCTGCTGATTTTTTGCCACCCCTGAACAATAGAATCTACAGTCGACGGTGAAAATGAGAAAGAAATAAACAAAGAAAATTTCGAAATCAAAAAATAAAGTATTGTTATCAAAATCACGTATCTAGAAGTCAATAATTACTAGGCTTCTTAATAAAGCTTCTATAACTACTCTTCACAAAAACGAGTTCAGATTTTCTGCAACCTAAACTATACCGACTCTAACGTTAGAAGTGTGAAATAAGAAATAAAGGAAAACCAAAATAATTATTTCGAAAACCCAATAAAGAGTTTATAAAAATCAGGTATTCAGAAGTCAAAATACTAGGCTCTAAATAAAGCTGCCTATAAATACACTCTCAAATAACCAAGTGCTGATTTTTGCACCACTAAACTAAAGACTGCTACAGTTGAGGTGAAATAAGAAGTAAATAAACAAATAATATTTTGAAATCCAAATAAAGTCTCGTTTACAAAATCAAGTATCAGGAGTCAAAATAATAGCTCTAAATAAGCTGCTTATGAATATCTCTCAAATAACTTAGTGCTGCTTTTTGCACCCCGAATCTATAGAATCTACAGATGAGGTGAAATAGAAAAAACAAAACAAATAATATTTATAAATCCAAAACAACAGTATCCGTTGTATCAACAATCAAGTCTACAGAGGTCAAAATACTAGGCCTAAATAAGCTGCTATAAATACTCTCGCAAATAAACAAGTGCTGATTTTTGCACCCCTAAACTATTTCGAATCTACAGTGAGTGACAAAAAAAAAAGAAAATAAATAAACAAACTGTATTCGAAATAAATAAAGCATCGTTTAATCAAAATTCAAGTATCAGAGGTCAAAATATAGGCTCTAAATTATCAGCTATAAATACTCTCTCAAATAAACAAAGTGCTAATTTTTGATACTAAACTATAGAATATACCCCCCCCTTTGAGGTGAAATAGAAATAATTAAACAAATACATTTTGAAATCCAAATACAAGTATGTTTATCAAAACTCAAGTATCAGAGGTCAAAATACTAGGCTCTTAATAAGGCTGCTATAAATAACTCTCTCAAAAAACCAACGATGTGATTGATTTTTGCACCCCTGAACTATAGAATCTTACAGTGAGGTGAAATAAGAAAATAAAATAAAACAAATCATATTTCGATATCCAATTAAAGTATCGTTTATCAAAATCATGTATCAGAAGTCAAAATAATAGGCTCAAATAAGCTTGCATAAATACTCGTCTCACAAATAAACAAGTGCTGATTTTTGCACCCCTAAACGTATAGAATATACAGTGAGGTGAAATAAGAAATAACTATACAAATAATATTTTTGAAACCCACCTAAAGTATCGTTATCAAAATCATGTACAGAGGTCAAAAAGAACTATA
Organism: Sweltsa coloradensis; assembly: GCA_024449915.1. Taxonomy (NCBI): domain Eukaryota; kingdom Metazoa; phylum Arthropoda; class Insecta; order Plecoptera; family Chloroperlidae; genus Sweltsa; species Sweltsa coloradensis. The sequence continues at coordinate 5,528 of JAMZAV010011344.1, read as the reverse complement.
GCTAACTAAACTTTACAATCTAAACTAAATTAAACTAACAAAAAGCAAACCGAGAGAACACCTGTTGTATCAAAAACTGTTCACAGTAGAGCTGAGAGCGTTGTCAGGACCATTTCGTGTTATATATAAGACCATTTAGTGTCTCCCACCACAACACCTCCCACCCATTCCAACAAACCGAATATTCCAAAAAAAAAATTCATTACAATTTCCCGGAAAAAATCGCATTTTGTACCCAATTTTTTTATTTTTGCGACCCCTTCCTTGTGTTTAAAATTCCACATTGGGCCGGAAACTCTAATATTAGCCCCTCCCCCCATTCTCAAAACTAGTTGTGGAAGCATGTATTTATTGCACTTAAATGCCAAAATTTTTTTTTTTTGTAGATTTCAGTAAACTAAAATTTTGGAAGGTAATTCTATCTTACTGTTATCCCCCTATATGTAAATTTAATTTTTGAGAACATAGATTATTAACCAAAAAGCACCATATGGCAAACAATTTTTGCAATTCCTCGTTTGGGTCGATAGTGGAGTACAAAGATACAGACGATGGTAGTGAATTCAATGACATATGAACCCGGATAAATTCCTGCTCCATACTATTTGGAAAGAAGGGTAATTTTTGTTATCCTATTCGAAACCAATAATTTTGTTAATATACTGACATTATTTGTAAAAAGTTTTCATTTAAAAACTAAGAAAAGTTTATTTACATTTGTGTAGTTAGGTGCAAGAAAATAATAAATATTTAAAAAAATAAATTTTTATGGCAGGGACTATTATACTCAATAACAATTTATTTTAGCCACAAATAACTGTTATGAAAAACAAAATATGTAGTAAAAAAAAAACAACACTAAATTAGAGTTTTGGGGTGCAAAATCAGGACCCAAGGCAATTATAGAGTATTTATAACTGCTAATTTAGAGCCCAGTAATTTTAAACTTCGTTACAGTATTTCGAAAAACGACCTTCTTTGGATTTCTAAATATTATGATTGGTTAATTTTGTTCAGGCTTCAAAAACACTGTAGAATCTATAGTTAAGGGTTGCAAAAAAATCAGCACTTGGCAATTTGAGAGATAATTATTGCTGCAAATTGAGAGACTAGAAATTTACTTATCGATAAATGATTATGAGAACGGATCCTTTACTTGGATATCAAAACATTATTTTGTTTATTTCATTAGTCATATTTCACTCACCGCAGATGCTTAGTTTGGGGGGTGCAAAAATCAGCGATTGCAACTTTGAGAGGCAATTATAGTTGCAAATAAGAGTCGAGTAGTTTTGACTCTCGCTACAAGATTTTGACAGAAAACTGATCCTTCTAATGAGATTTCGCATTTTTGTGTTATGTATTTATTTATTATTTCACCATACTGTAGATTTATAAATTTGGGGTGCGAAAATCAGTAGCCATTTATAAAGAAAAAATTTGTAGCTGCTAATTTAGAGCTAGAAAAGAAATTTTTAGGACTTCTGTACATAATTTGTACATGTGATGTGATTTAGAAAATCATTTATTTGTTTAGTAATTTCAAGTTCACGTCTCTTGAGATTCTATAGTCTTAGGGGTGCAAAAATCAGCACTCGCAATTTGACGAGAGCATTTTAGTGCAAATAAAAGAGTCGAGTAGTTTCACATTGTAAACAGTATTTGATAAACGATCAGTCTTTGTATCGAATTTTATGTGTGTTTATTTATTTTCATCTTCACCCCACTGTAGAATTCTATAAATGTAAGGGTGCATAAAAATCAGGATTGGCATTTTAGGAAAGCAGTTATAGTTGCTATTTAAAGTAGAAGTTTTTACTTCTGATAACAGTATTTGATAAATCGATCCTTTCTTGGATGCGATGATTATTTGTTTTATGTATTTAATATTTCACATTCTGTGGATTCTATAGTTAAGGGTGCAAAAATCAGTACTTGCAATTTGAGAGAGAATTCATAGTGCTTATTTAGAGCCTAGTAATTTTAAACTTCTGATACATGATTTTGATAAACGATCCTTTATTTGGATTTCGAAATTTTATTTGTTTTTTAATTTCATATTTCACCTCACTGCAGATTCTATTGTTTATTGGTGCAAAAATAATCGCTTCGCAATTTGAGAGTGCAATTATAGTGCAAATTTAGAGTCGAGTAGTTTTGACATCTGTTACAGTTTTTTGATAAACGATCCTTCTTTGTATTTCGAATAATTATTTGTTTATTTATTTCATATTTCACCCCACTGTAGTTTTATTAATTTGCGGTGCATAAATCAGGACTTGGCATTTTAAAAAGCATTTAAGTTGCTAGTTAAGAGCCGAGTAATTTTTACTTCTGATACAGATTTTGATGAACGATCCTTCTTTCGATTTCGAATTATTATTTGGTTTATTTATTAAATATATCACCTCACTGTAGATTCTATAGTTAAGGGGTGCAAAAATCGGACTTTGCCATTGAGAGAGAATTTATAGCTGTAAGTTAGAGCCTAGAAATTTAGACTTCTGGTACATGATTTTGATAAACGATACTTCTTCGTATTTCGAATTATTATTTTTTTTTATTTCATATTTAAAACCCACTGTAGATTATATATCAATTTGGGGTGCAAAAATCAGGACTTGGCATTTTGGGAGAAAGCTTTTATATTTGCTAATTAAGAGCCAGTAATTAAAACATTTGATACAGTATTTTGATAAAACGATCCTTCTTTGGATTCGAATATTTTTTGTTTATTATTTAAATTTTCCTTACTGTAGATTCTATAGTTAAGGGGTGCAAAAATCAGTACTTGCAATTTGAGAGAGAATTTATAGCTTTTAATTTAGAGCCCAGAAATTTAAATTTTCGGGATACAGTATTTGATGAACGATCCTTCTTTGGATTTCGAATTATATTTGTTTATTTATTAAATTTTTCTCCTTACTGTAGATTCTATAGTTAAGGGGTGCAAAAATCAGTACTTGCAATTTGAGAGAGAATTTATAGTTTTTAATTTAGAGCCTAGAAATTTAAACTTCTGAACAGTTTTGATGAACGATCCTTTTTTGGGTTTCGAATATTATTGTTATTTATTAAATTTTTCACCTCACTGTAGATTCTATAGTTAAGGGGTGCAAAAATCAGTACTTTGCCATTTAAAAGAGAATTTATAGCAGTTTATTAAGAGTCTAGAAATTTAGACTTCTGATGCTTTGATTTTGATAAACGATCCTTTATTTGGATTTCGAAATATTATTGTTTGATAATTCAATTTCACCTCACTGCAGATTCTATAGTTAAGGGTTGCAAAAATTAGCATTTCGCAATTTGAGAGAGCAATTAAAGTTGCAAAATTTAGAGTCGAGTATTTTTGACATCTGTCACAGTATTTGATAAACGATCCTTCTTTGTTTTTCGAATTATTATTGTTAATGCATTTCATATTTCACCCCACGTAGATTCTATAAATTTGGGGTGCAAAAATCACGACTTGGCATTTTGAGAAAGCATTTATGGTTGCAAATTTAAGAGCCTAGTAATTTTTCTTCCAATACAGTATTTTGATAACGATCTTCTTGGATTTCAAATTATTATTTTTTTATTTATTAATAATTCATCTTACTGTAGATTCTACAGTTAAGGGTGCAAAAAATCGTACTTTGCCATTTGTTGAGAGAATTTATAGCTGCTAATTAGAGCCTAGAATTTAGACTTCCGATACATGATTTTGATATAAACGATCCTTATTTGGATTCGAAAATTTATTTGTTTATTTATTCATATTTCACCTAAACTGCAGATTCGATAGCTTAGGGGTGCAAAATCAGCACTTGGAATTTGAGAGAGCATTTATAGTGCTAATTTAGCGTCGAATAGTTTTGAATTTGTTACAGTATTTTGATAAACGATCCTTTGTATTCGAATATTATTTTTTTAATTTATTTAATTTTTCACCCCACTGTAGATTCTATAGTTTTTTGTGCAAAAATCAGGACTTGGCATTTTGAGAAAACATTTAAAAGCTGCTTTTTTTAGCCTAGAAAATTTTGACTCCTGATGCAGTTTTTTGATAAATGATCCTTCTTTGAATTTTAAATATATTTATTTTCAAATTTCACCTTCTCTAGATTCTTTAGTTTAGGGGTGAAAAAATCAGCACCTAACTATTTGAGAGAGACTTTCATAGTTGTAATTTAAAGGTCTAGTATTTTTTACTTCTGATACATGTTTTTGATCAACGATCCCTTTTTTGGATTTCGAAATGATATTTTTTTATTTATTTCATACTTCACCATAATGTAGATTCTATAGTTTTGTGGGGTACAAATCAGCACTGGCAATTTAAGAGAGTTTTTTTAGCAGTAATTAAGTTTCCCAGTAATTTTGAATTCGTTACATACTTTTAAAACTATCCTTCTTTGTATTTCAATTTATTAATTTATTTTTTTCATATTTCATCCCACTGTAGATTCTATATAGTTTAGGAGGGAAAAAAACAGCATTTGGAAATTTTGGAGAGAGCATTCATAGCTGCTAATTAAGAAGCTAGAAATTTTGGACTTCTGATACACGATTTGATAAACGATCCTTTATTGGATTTCGAAATATTATTTGATAATTTTTTCATATTATTCGCCACTGTAGATTCTATAGTTCAGGGGTGTAAAAATCAGCATTTGGCAATGTACGAGAGCGTTTTGATGCTATTTTAGAGCCCACTAATTCTGACTTCTGTTACATGATTTGGATAATTGTTCCTTCTTTGGATTTCGAAATTATTATTTGTTTTTTTATTTTATTTTTCACCTCATTGAAGCAACTTGAGAGAGCATTATATCGTTAATTTAGAGCCCAGTTATTTGGATCTTCGTTACAACATTTGGAAAAAACGTTGACTTAATTCTCTTCTTTTGAAATCGAATTCTTTAGCTTATTTATTTCATATTTCACCCCCTGTAGATTCTACAGTTTAGGGGTGGGAAAAAATCAGAACTTTTCATTTTAAGAGTGCATAATTAGCTGCTAATTTAGAGCCGTGTCTCACTTCTCCAAAAGATTTTGAAAAAAAGCATTAACTTGGCTCCCCCAATTTGAAATGTGAAATGCTGCGAAACGGGGGGGGGTGCAAAAAAACTAGATTTGGGTGCAAAAAAGTGCAAAATTAGTGCAAAAATATGAGACTATTTCGGTTCGAAATTCCAATATGGGGGGAGCCATGTTAATGGACCCCGTTTGGGGTTAGGGGGTTAGGGGATTCAACCTTGCATTTCATTCCTGAAGCAAGCCACTTGGGACAGTTACTTATTAGACCTTTTTAATTTATTGAATCGAGGGGCCAAGATGAAATTACCATTTGCACCACTGGCACAGTGGCGGACTGGGGGCCGCCCAGTGACACGTTGTATGTGCGTTTTTGTATGTTCGATCAGTCAAACAAGCTGAGAGGTAACTCAAAAAAAACTTGTTAGACCTTATTTTTATGTATTGAATTGATGGTGCCAAGATGAAATGACCATTTGCACCACTGGACAGTGGCGGGCTGGGGG
>JAMZAV010011343.1:0-21249 GCA_024449915.1 Sweltsa coloradensis | reverse complement strand
AAAAAAATTAAATTTAAAAAGTCTTGGCTTAATTTTGAACCTTTAAAATAGTTTTATTTTGAAAATAACTTTTAGTCTGTATTCCTTGACTTATAGCTTTTGTGGTGTCAAGTGGACGATGATTTTTTTTAAAGTTGGTAGCCTGGTATTCTAAAGAATCAGCGGGTACCTCCATTTTAAGCAGTTCATAAGTTAAGGTTATGTGTAAAGAATCTAAACTGTGAATTTCAAGTCTTTATGTAATTATATCACACCATTTATTAATGAATATATGTAATCATTTTTTGTGATGTAACATCCGTGACAATAAAGTAAAAAAAAGTTGTTTTTTTGGTGTATAATAGTTTTAATTTTGCTACAAGTTGGTGAGGGTTGACAATATACTTGTGGACAAACCCTTTTAACAAATTTTTAATCCCCATAGCTTTAAACATTTCTGAGAAATAGTGTCACGGATGTTACTGTCACGGATGTTACGTGTCACGGATTTTACAGTCACGGATGTTGTTGAAAGATTGTGATGTGATTACGAAAACTTGAAATATGATCAATCAATTGTATTGAAGGGGTTTTTTTAAAAAAATAAAATTGCTGATGTGTAGCCTAATCTTTTTCTTGTCTAGATTTTTAATACGGAAATGTATGGCCCTTGTAACTGTTACTTCCAAACTTCGATAGTATTGTAGCCATTACATGTTTGTAAAAGTTTGTATTTATTATAAAAACAACACTACCCTACCTATTTGTAATTTTTAAAAAAAATTTATAAAACATAACATATTGGAAAACATCATTATAATATTTATACAATAAAGAATCGTTATAAATTAGAACCGAGCTTTGGCCCAACTCAAATGTGCGTACTCTGGTGTTGATGATTTTCTGCTGAAAAAGGTTGGTAATATCATTACCAAATTTTGCATGGATGTTATTAAAGTACATTTGTATTGATATCTGCAATTGGTTGCAATAATTAAGCCTTAAAGATCCATTGCGAACATAGGCCAAAGTCCAAAACGTGAAAAAATTTAGGCAATCCAAAACAAGGATTCCAATTCTTGGAAATTCCCACCAAACCGTTTATCTTGGATAAAAAAAAGATTAACCTACGCGTTCACATTTATTTAAACGTTGATAAACCAGTATGCAATTTGAGTTAAAAAATGTATAAAATTCCCAAAGTTGACCAAATGGAGTAAATTTCAATGATTTCTCAAATTTTAATTCAAAATCAATGAATTAATTTAGAAATACGCATACTGGGGTGGCATTAGATTTATTCTTTATTTACCATTAGTGTGAAATTTGATAACAGTGTTATAAACCGTTTACCCGGAATAACCAGAATGCTAGCGTCTAAAATCGTCTCCGCCCCCCAGCCTCAGCAACTACTCTTTAACATCGCATTTATTTTATTTTACAATTTTATTTTGATCCCCAAAAATTTTAGATACATAGATAAGGAGTGCTTGAATTTGTAACTAAGAATAACATAGTAAATATGAATTGAAAATGGTTGGAAACTGGCAAGGCAAGTGTGTGTAACATCCGTGACAAAAACCCATTGTAACATCCGTGACGCACACAAAAAATCATAACAATTGATATAATTTATTTTTAAAAACAATGAATGGTGATTAGAAGGGTTCATCTTTCATGATTAGCTCTATGTATATGGAAATCTAGCTGTCTGGTCAGGGACCTGAACTTTCTATCTTTTGATGATGATCCGGGATCCACTTCCCAAACATGTAACATCCGGACACCACATTTCACTCAATATATCTAAAAATTCCCAATTCATTTAAAAACCCTTTTTCACCAAATTTGTGGGTATGTGTTAACACAATTGTTTCAGTATAAAACATTACAAATTTTTTAGTTAGTTAAGATTTTTAGCTCTATAAAGAGTGAAATGTAACATCCGTGACGAGCCGGAGTGGCTGATTATTGCTCCCATAAATACAGTTACGCGAATCTTTTTGTAGGATTCATTACTTTCGAGACTGTGGCATGTGTTTTCAGGCATAATTTATGATATATCAAATTCTCTAGAATATAGGCCTATAATAGGCCTTTCAGCCACTCCGGCTTGTCACGGATGTTACATTTCACTCTTTATAGAGCTAAAAATCTTATATTAACTAATTAATTGTAAAGTTTTATACTGAAACAATTGTGTTTACACACTACCTACCAGAAAATGAAAAAGATTTTTAAATGAATTGTAATTTTTAGATATATTTTTATGAAATGGTGGTGTCACGGATGTTACATTGTTTGGGAAGTGGATCCCGGATCATCATCAAAAGATAGAAAATTCAGGTCCCTGGCCCAGACAGCTACATTTCCATATAGTACATAGAGCTAATCCATGAAAGATGAACCCTTATAATCACCCATTCATTGTTTTAAAAATAAATTATATTAATTGTTATGATTTTTTGTGTGCGTCACGGATGTTACAAGGGTTTTTTTGTCACGGATGTTAACACACTTTGCCGTGCCAGTTTCTAACCATTTTAAATTTTATTTTACTATGTTATTCTTAGTTACAAATTCAAGCACTCCTTATCTAGGGCCTATAGTATCTAAAATTTTTGGGTTCCAAATAAAATTGTAAAATAAAATAAATGCGATGTTAAGGAATTGCTGAGGCTGGTGCGGAGAAAAAGTTTAGACGCTAGCATTCTGGTTTTTCTGGTAAAACGGTTTATAACACTGTTATAAAATTTTCACACTATTGGTAATAAAGAATAAATCTATGCTATCCAGTAGGCCTACGCGTATTTCTTAATTACCCAATTAATTGATTTTGAATTAAAATTTAGTGAAATCACCGAAATTTACTCCATTTTGGTCATTTATTCCAAGTAAACAGATTTTTTTAACTCAAATATGCATACTGGATATCAACGTTTAAATCAATGTGAACGCGTAGGTTAACTTGTTTTTATCTTAAGATAAACGGTTTGGTGGGAATTTCCAGAATTGGAATCCTTGTTTTGGATTTCTTTTTTTTCACGTTTTGGACTTTGGCCTATGTCAGCAATGGATTTTTAAGGCTTTAATTATTGCAACCAATTGCGGATATAAATATAAATGTACTTTTGTAACTTTCCATGCAAAATTTGGGTATGATATTCCCAAACCCGTTCAGCAGAAATCATGAACACCTGAGTGCGCGCATTTGAGTTGGGCCAAGCTCGGCTCTTAGCTCTCTAACGTATTTCCTTTGTTGTATAATTAATTATAGTTTTCCAATATGTATGTTTTATAAATGTTTACATAAACTTAGAAAAAGGTAGGGTAGTTTTTGTTTTTATAATAAATACAAACTTTTACAAAGTAATAGGCTACAAATACTATGAAGTTTGAAATAACAGTGACAAGGACCAAACATGTCCTGTATTTAAAATCTAGACAAGAGAAAGATTAGGCTACACCATCAGCAATTTTATTTTTAAAAAAAACCCCTTCAATCCAATTGATTGATCATATTTCAAGTGTGTTTATCACATCACAATCTTTGAACAACATCCGCGACATGTAACATCCTTGACACGTAAAAATCCGTGACACTATTTCTCAGAAATGTTTAAAGCTATGAACACTTAAAACATGTTAAAGGTTAGCCTCCAAGTACATTGTCCAACATCACCAACTTTTAGCAAAATATAAGAACTATTATACACCAAAAAACAACTTATTTGCCTTTATTGTCACGGATGTTACATCACAAACATGATTACATATATTCATTAATAAATGGTGTGATATAATTACATAAAGACTTGAAATTCACAGTTAAGATTCTTCACACATAACCTTAACTTATGAACTGCTTAAAATGGAGGTAGGCCTACCAGCTTATTCTTTAGAATACCATTCTGCCAACTTTTTGTAAAAAAATCACCTTCCACTTACACCAACAAAAGCTATCATTTCAATGGCAAATACAGACTAATAGTTATTTTACAAAAAAAAACTATTTTTGGTTTCATAAAATTACATGCATCATCTTTCTAATGGTAAAAACATTTTTTTTTAATTTAATTTTTTTGATTTTTTGTACTTTTCCCCTTTTGAGCCGGAGTGGCTGCTTTGCTCTAGCCAGAATGTGTTTTAGAATTGACTTGACCGAAAGAGGAAGGCGAAGGAGGAAGAGGAAATTGAAGCAAATAAAATACAATCTGCATCAAAACGATCGCATGTAGACCTTAACATGGCCTAGAATAGTCGAAATCGCGGTACTGCACCAAAAAGTCTAGTACCCTAAACCCTAGGCCTGAAGAAGAGGGGGAGGGGTTTACGGGATTCACGTTGCCGTCTTTCTACGCAGTCATGAAGGAAATTGAAGCAAATAAAATACAAAAAACCTTTAACGTTTCTATTTTAAATGACTTTCAAAAAACCTTGTGTTGCATCAAATTATAATTTTGCATCAACAAACACGTCGTTGCAGTCAGGTTGTCAGAACAAGAATGGGAGCCGCTGCCTGCGCCGAATCCGCCGATCCTGCGAAAGATTTGGATACCTTCGATTATTTCCGCAGATCTTCGTTTTTGCTACGGACGATTTGTTATTGTTAATTTGTCCATAGCCTACCTGGTACGGTTAAATAGCCACTTCGAAATTTCTAATGTGTTTGTTTGTGGTTCATAAACAGTCCTAGAGGGGCTAGGCCCCAGGCCTAAAAACTTTGCAGGCCTAGGCCTATCATATCCCTAGGCCTATGCTAATTAAAAAGGCCTGGGGATGGGCCTATGGGTTTACAACATTTTACTAGGTAGCCCTACCTACATTTACAATGCAGTTTTGAAAAAGTTTTGACTTGAGTCTTAAGTCAAAACGATGATTGGGTTTAGGCTACATGATACAGATCTGAAAACGTTCTCAAAGTATTTTTTAGTTCACTTATTTCCCGGTAAAACAGCACAATGTATTAAACAAATTCCACGTTTTTAAAGGGAAAATTTATAATTTTTATTGCATAGCATAGTCCCCAGATAGGCCTAACATTTGTTAGATAGGCCTAACCAAAAACATTTGCTGTAACGTGAAGAACATAATTTCGAATAACAAGATCACGTTCTTAACTTGCTTTTAGAAACATAACCTCAAATTGCAACGCAACGAGCGTTTTGGTTGCAGCCAGGTGTAGGCCGGACAAACAGTTTTCAAAACTAGTTTTCAAGTCACCCCTAGGCCCCTACTAGCAAACGGGGGTGACTTGAACCGTCCAAACCCAGATTCGAAGTGTAGGCCTAATGTATTGCTGTTTTGAAATCGTTTTCAAAACCTGCATGTAAATGTGTACGTAGCTAATAAGAAACCCAACGCGTAGCCTATGCCTAGGCCAAGTAGGCTTACTATATATGTGGTAGGGCCTAGGCCTTGTAAGGCTGTGTAGCTGGCCTTCGTCTTACGGCTAGGGGCTATATATTCTTAAGTCGATGCACAATTGGCTGACCAGTAACAAAACAATTAGGGGAGATTGGGGTTATAAGGAATTGGGGTACAATCGGGAACAAGCCTTATAAATCAAAATTTTGAAAATGTACATTTTTATGAAAAATTGTTTGGTAAGGGCCATACCTTCTTCTTTGATAATGTAATCAATTCTACTGAGAAAAGTAACTATTGGTTGGTATTTTTATGACTCTTGTAAGGTACCTAGGCTACTACAAAAAAAAGTGTAATGTTTCTTACAACGTTTTTAAAATTGAATTTTCCCTTCTTATACCTAGGCCTACATATTAAATGTAGAAAATACAGTATGTCTATTTTATCTCCTACATATGAGAGTGCTTTATTATGATTTTTGTAAATTTAATCTCTTTTCACTTTTAGAAGAAAGGGGGTATTCCTATTTGCCCCAAAATTTATATTTTGGGGTAAAAGGAAATACCCATGAGGGGTAAATAGGAATACTATGGGGTAAAGAGGAATGAGCCCTCTAGTGTAATGCTATATCATTGGGGTAAATGGGAACAAACATGTCTCGTCGTGCAGGTAGGGTTACAAGAATCCACATCACCAACCCACTGGAATTTGAAGTAAATTCGTAGAGCGTAGAGGTAATATCAGTTGCTTGGGCCCCTTTAGGGATGACTTCGACATCATTGAAGAGGCAAATCTTTTCCTAGGCCCAATTAAGCTCATTGGGGTCACTAAATTTAATTTAGTAGGCCTACCAGATTCAAAAATAATTCAATCATTTTGGGAAAAGTTTAAAACACAACAAGTAGGCCCTGATGAAAATCTGGGTTAATAAACTTATCTGTGTAAAATGTGCGGGAAGTGTTCCTTATTGCCCCCAAATTAAAAGTGTATATTTTTCCATGCATAACAATTTCTGTTTAAATTTTTTATGATACTGTCACGTTTTAGAGGTTGATTAGCCCTTTTGGGATGGATGTTTATTTACCAAAGTAACTATGTTTTGGGGAACGTAGCTGTTTTTGTTACACAGGCTAATCTTCCAACGGTGGGCCGAGATCGATAGGTATAAACGGGGGTGATGATTCTAGGACATGTATTAGGAGGTTTAACATGAACAAGAACATGGTTTCAAAAAAAAAGGAGCACAAAGTATTTAACAATTTGATAACCTAATCTTGCTATCAGCTGAGTGCATGCATTTACCAGCTGAACGTGAGTTCGTGTCCCCTGACTTACTTGGCATTATGTAATGAAATCATTTAGCTTACACTATTCCATTTGGACCCTGGTATGTCGTGACGATGTCTCGAACCCGGACCCCTGGATGACTCGCCCCAGGGCTTCTCTCTTCCCACTTTGGGTCGGCTGCCGCCTCTCGGTCTCGCCCGGACTCCTGGCACTCCTGGACTCGCTCTCTTATTGTTCTTCCTTCAGGTCTTTGTGTCCAACTCCATTTGTTACCCAACGTTATCACTAGCCTTGTCGGTAACACATTTAACTCCTCCCTGAAGACAACTTGTGTGTTTGCTGGTCAGAATGACACTCCCCGATCAGATCGCACATCGCCCACCAAGAAGCTTCCCCTAGACTCTTCTCGACTTTCCCCCTCCAGGGCTCCAGTCTGTACGTCTCTAGGGCCTAAGTCCCTTCCCCTCAACCTCGTCACCACTACTCGGCAATCTTATGTTATTGAAAGGTCTGCATTCTTTTCTATTAAAACAATAACTTTCATGTTCCCAATAGAATTATGTAATCGCCACTCTGCACATTCCGACCATGTTATAATAACTTAACTTGTTTAATGAAGTGTCTCAATCATCATTATTGTCAACAAACGATTCCAAATCACTTAGCATAAGAAACAGACCATGTAGTACCAGTAACAAGGGTAGGAACTACCCCAAACATGACAATACAATACTTTTTTAAATATTAACATCATGCTATGAGAAGCTTTGTGTAGTTTTAAGACAAAAATTACAGTTAAAAAAAAACTAATGTCATGTTTCTAGCTATTAAAAAAATACTACAATTTGCATCTGTTCTAACTTTGTCAATAAGCAAGATATCAAGATGAATTTTATTGCTACTTAATTACCGGTATACTACAAATACCTATGTTCCTATTTGCCCCATGTATTTTTAATGCACCTACCTTGCTTCTTATAATGCTTGTTCCTTATTGCCCCAAAATGTTGGGGTAATAAGGAACAATATGCGCGTACCTGGTATAGAAAAAAAATCATTGCATCTAAAATAATGCATGAATGCAAAATATTTAATTTTGTTAAGAAAGCCAATGTTTCAATGTATCTGATACCACTAAAACATTCATAATATGTTTTTCAAGTTAGGCCTATGTAAATTGAGATCATAGGTCAACTTACACAAATTTGTTCCTAATTAGTAATTACCCCAATCTCCCCTACGCCAACAAAGTTTTATCTAGCTGGTTCTAACCTACGATACGATCCACAACAAAGAAAGTTTCCTATAGGCCTACCAGCCATGACAACGTGAACTTCACCATCTTTTAGCTTGCTGTTACCGTTCCCAGGCACGTGGGAAGGGGGGGGGGGAATGGGAGGAGTTTCCCCCCCCCACTTTTTACCGTGACCCCCCCACTTCAAAATCTTAGAAATTCAGTCTCGCCGTAAATACGCACGGAAACAAATTCTGAATAACGAATTTTCAATTTTGAATTTCCCACTGTGATTCTTTTATTTTTGTAAATGAGTAAAAAGTACATTAAAATTGGCATAGGTAGTTTCGGGATGTTGTGACACGGTATTGCAGTCCGTATACTGGGGTACTGGGGTGTGTTTAACGAAGACTTGTTTGTGGCTGACTGACAGTGGAAGGAAGGAGAACCTCAGAACAATGAAGAAAAGACCTTCAGCTCTTGTGAACTGGCTCAAAAGCCATGCATGGTCTATCTTTATACTATTCCAACTTTATTTTTAGTTTTATAGTTTTTACTGTACAAAAAATACATTATTTGGTATTGCATTCAGCCCACGATTTTTTTCTAGAACGCACCAAACACACTCTAAAAACCTAATTTTCAAAATTTTCACCTGCGGCGCTGTTGTTGGGGGGCTTCACCCCCCAAACCCCCCGTGCTTGGCAGCAGATTTGTTGTTCCCCCCCCACTCGAAAATGAGTTCCTACGCGCCTGATCGTTCCGTACATTACCGTCCAGAACCAATCAGAATCAAGTTGCAGAGCTATGTAATCAAGTTTTCCGCAGCCTGCTTAAAGTGTAGGTTTAGGCCTAGGCCTACCATGGTGGATCTAGGACATAGGCCTAATCATGGGGAGGGGCAGTTTGCACGTGCATGTACATTCATGGGAAAGGGACAAAGCACGAGGGATAGCCCCCCCAAAATAATTGGTCCGCAGGTTAAAAATTTAGAAATCAGGTTTTTAGAGTGTATTGGTGTGTTTTAGAAAAAAGTGGTGGGCTGAATGCAATAGGGCCTACCAAAACAATGTATCGTAGGTACGTAGTTTGTGTGCATCAATTTGTTTTGTCATGTTAAGAGGAGGCGGGCATTCTAATTTTACATGGTTTCAAATGTCTCAACCAATTTTAGTCGCATCTATTTGTGATTTTATATATAATTGTGTAAAAATTAATTATGAAGGCACCTATTACCCTATAGGCCTAGCACTTTTCCATTGACTATAGAAAATAAACAACTTTAAATAAATTCAATTTTCTTCCTCTCAAGCTTACAATTCACAGTGTAAGGCCTACGTGCTGAATCAAAGCAGCCCTTGCTCAACAGGCCATGCACGGCTCAATTTTGCACTCATTACCCAGACACCAAAGGCGGTAGTGTACATAGGGGATATCTAAGAGTCTTAGGCGTTAGGCGGCACCGAGCATGCACAATCAATCCCGATTCAACTTCACTCCTCAACTTCACACACAACTTCACACCTACCGCCTTACGTGATTATCAAAAACCTGGCCTTTTATGTATGGCCTACTATTGTAATAGTTATGCCGTTTGCTGTGCTTTTTGTACGATAAAATAATAAAATATTAATTATGGAATAATAAAATATTTTATTTTTAAAGAATCATTTGGTGGGTGATCGTTTCCCCCCCCCCCCCCTGTCTTTGACACTGAGGCATACACTATGTGGCTTGTTGGTCTTGTGGTTAGCGTCTCTGTTTCCAATGCAGAAGGTCCAGGGTTCGATTCCCGCTATAGGTAGAAGTTTTTTAAAACTTCTGATTTGGACTTATGTCCATCAGTTTTTGGCTTAGAAATTTGTAAACGGTGACTTTGGAGCCGTCCTAGCAACGAGGCACATGATAAATTCAAAGTTGTTATGAACTGAATCAGACTTGATGATTCTATTATTATCTACCTACCTAAGCCTACTTCTAGAATCTTTCTGGAGATGGAATAACAGGCATTTGCTCAAGTGAACGTTTCCATAGCTATAGCATCTTGATAATTGCTTCTCAGTATATGTTTCTCTAAAGCGTATTGTCATGGTGGCAAACGGTGCGACTCAACATGACCATTTTTGCAGAAAAACAGTTTTTAGCGAAGTTCGTTGACACTATTTTCACATTTAGCGCCATATATTTTCTACTTTTGTAATCAACTCTACCGGTACCGGTATATCAAAATTTTCTCCCAAATGGGCAAAAGGTGATTGAAATGTTGTTATTATCCTTAGATAGTCTGTAAGGCCTATGCATCTGATTTGCCACGACAAACAAAGGCACTCACAAAATCACAACCAGTGATTGCATGAAAACCTATATGAGGAAATTCATGATCGTACTTGTGAGGTTTCGTGACAGATCTGTTATATTGATGTATTGCAGTCGTTTTAAGGTGCCGCATTTAATGATGATGTTTCCACTTTCCACCTGATTTGTGTAGAAGTGGAGGAAAATGAAGTGCAATTACTACGACTTCAGTATCATCACAGTGTATAAAATAACATTATCAGAGCCATTTAGAATTCAACATGATATGCAGTAGAATTTGTGTGTCCTCTTCTTCTTGATTCGAGACACTATCGATATTCAGTTTGTTTGCAAGTTGCATGCATATTTGCATTAACATTGAAGTATGAAATCCTACAACATATAAGTTGTGTGAAAGAAACACAAATGTATCTTTTAGTAGAATTTAAATTATTGGATGAGCGTAGCGAGCGAAGCGAAGATTCCATTTCACTACACTGGAGAAAAAAATCCGGAATGTTTTTTTTTTCTTTCTTTCTTTCTTTCTGTATTTTTGTCTGTTTGTTAGCACGATTCCGGCTAAACCGATACTCCAATTGCGATGAAATTTTATGGAGGCCTTCAAAATCTCTGAACTTAGAACTGCCACGTTTTTGAGCGCCATCGAAAAATTATTTCTCATAAAAATCGCAATTTTACGATTTTTTTTTTATTTTTTGAAAATTTATTTTACTTATAACATCTACATGCTTTATCCGATTTTAATGATTTTTTCACAGAACCTTAAATTTATGAATTAAGATATTCGTGTGAAATTTGAGCACAATCGAAAATTATTTCTAATGAAAATAGAAACTTTGTGGGTTTTTTCTTTTTTAAAACAATTTTTTTACTTATTACACCTACATGCTTGATCTTATTGTAATAAGTTTTTCACAGAACCTTAATTTTATTAATTTATATATTCGTGTGAAATTTGAGCGCAATCGAATAATTATTTCTTATAAAAATCCCTATTTTTTTTTTTTTTTTTCTTTTTTTCAAATTACGATTAACTTACAAAATTTTAAATTTAAGTTTACTTTTTATTTTATTTAATAATTTAAAAAAAATTAGAACTTAGTAATAATTTTTTCACAGAACAACAGAAAATCCGCATAACACATGGCAGCTCAATGCACCAATACGCTCATCCAACAACGCGGCGGGACTTAAGCGTTTTCCTAGTGACAATTTGTTAACAATGTTCTCGGAAAGGTCTATCCCATAAAATACAAAAATTTGTAAAAAACGGCAGCCAAGCTCTCCTTTCAAAGTCTTCGGCTGTGAATGCTGTGAGATATAGAAGTTGAGCCAAGCATTTCATTCTTTCTCCCTAGTTTCGCATTGAAAAGAAGTAAGATCATTTCGCCTGTTGATGAGTGCCAAGCCAACCATTTTCGTGGTAAAAAAAGTTAAAATTTTTTAACTCAAAATCATAAAAAAGGGTCGTTCCATGTCAAATCAACAAACTCATTTTCGGTCACTATCTCCGATTTGAATAATTTTTGGCACATGTACTTGTGGCAATGATATCATCATACCCTATTTTTTTTATTTTTTTCGGTCGAGTAGTTTCAGAGATACAGGGCTACCAATTTTTAAGTCCGCAGTCTTCCGAGCGCGGGAAAATTCCAGGGTTTCTTAAATAAATGTTGACTCCATGAAGCTATAATGTTTGAGTGATAGCTTGAATGAAAGGTAATTTAAATATCTATCCAACTACAATAAAATAATTGAGTAATTTTACATCAAACAAAATTTATTGTGAATAATGCATGTCTGAGGTCAAAGGTCAATATCATAAAAGCTCCATCTTGGATTTAGTTCAGATTTGGGAATAAGTGTTGCTTAAACATACTTTCAAAGTGCCCACAAAAATTCAGGTTGGGCCACTAACACATTTTTATGTTATAGTTGATTTAACCATGACATGCACAAGCTTTTTTAAAGTAGGTAGTACTATATTGTTTATGCACATTTTCATTAATTAGGTGTTGGCATAATTATAGGGGTGGGTAGGTATGTGTAGGATTTTTAATAGTATGAATTTTAAAAATTGTCTAATATATCAATGGCATCTGATGCCCTCCCTAAGTTTAAATCTGGCTACTAGAAACCCAAAATAGTGGGATTTTCCGTGTGTGATATTCTAAGAATTTCTGGGATTTCCAATTCAAACTCTACAATGCCACTCTTATAATGCACTTCAGTTGAAAGTTGAATGTTGCAAGAGAAGGAAGTTCTGTGCTATGGGTTCAATTTTTTTGATTGAAGTTTATGTACCAAATTGATTAAGCAGTCTTATTAACAATGTAAGCAGTGTGGATATGGTACAAGCCTTGACATCTAATAGAAGTGTTTTAGTGTTTCATGTTTCACAACATTTTCAATCATGTGTTCTATTGGAGTTCATAATCAAGAAGCTTGTGATGTCGAGACTCCTTTTAAATGTGCATCTGCCCTTGAAAAGGAGGGGTTTATTGTTGCTTACTCACCGCACTAATTGTGACGATATATTCAGTGTTTGTATGCTTCACGAGTCAAAATTTTTACAACATTTTTCTCTCAATCAAAAATCATGTTGTGACCCACTTTTAGTGCATCCACAAGAATCCAGACGAAAAGTCTCAGAAAAATAGCTTCTGCTGATGTAGAAAAGTTCAAAGATATTATTAAACTTATACCCGGGAAAAAATGTGTGTTTCATGTAGAAAAGCTCTATTAAAAAGATTGAGTGAATACCAGAACCATAAAGAATGTATTGTGTCTCCTGAGAAAAGTGACCACGGTAACATCACAGATGATGACTTTGTAGTAAAAGAGTTTGAATCAGAAATCATTAACAAGTCTCTCTTCATTTGCTTGGTGAGTCTCCAATTGATACAACTAAATTAAAAAGTACAGTGTATCCAAAGAGAAAATTCAACAAAATAAAGTCGCAAGTTAAGAAAAAGCTAAAGATGATTTCACCTGCCGGCTCGGGAATACTTTGTTCATCATCATCAGAAGAGGAACAGTGCACAGAAGATAACAACACGATGCTTTTACAACTGAAAGAAAAGTTTAATTCTGCCACAACCAGAGTGAAAAGATAACTGTTCTTTCTGTACTTCCTAAACCTGAGTGTACGAAGAGTGCAAGAAGAATTTGGAGCATCTAACTATATGGTGGGGAAAAACAAAGAAACTAGTTGAAGAGAAAGGGCATCCTTGTTTCTCCAAATCCAAAACCTGGAAAATCTTTGTCAGTTGAAGTTGCCAAGCCATTAAAGATTTTTATAAAGACGATGATTGAGCAGACTAATGCCGGGAATGAAAGACTATGTATCGGTAAGAATAAAACGGGAAAAAAGAACACTACCAAAAAGACTAATTTTAGCTAATTTAAAAGAAATATACTTGGCTTATAAAACTAAGTATCCAGAGTCGAAGATAGGATTCTCTAAATTTGCCGAGCTCAGGCCCAAACATTGCATCCTACAGGAGCATCCGGTACACACGCCGTTTGTGTATGTACCGTACATCAAAATGTCAAGTTGATGATGTTGGGAGTTAAATTGGCATTTATGCCCATGCCGGAATCAGGAACAAACTTTCAAACATATCATCACGTCTTAGCTCAAATGATTTGTAATCCATCTACACTAATTGTCATCTTGGCAATTGCTCGTTTTGTTTCCCGGGACAGAAAAAATTAAACATGACCTAGAAAACCTCTTTGAAGAACACTTAATTGATGAAGTCACATACAAACAATGGCTGACAACGGACCGATGTGCTTTGGAAACACTTCAAAAGCCCGTAGAGGACTTTATCGACAGTTTTGTCGAAAAGTTGAAGCTCTTCGAAACCATGATTTTATTGCAAAGCAGCAAGCTGCTTTTTTGAAAGACAAAAAAGCAACATTACTGCCTGGAGAAGTGATAGTTTCTGGAGACTTTGCTGAAAATTATTCCTTCGTAATCCAAAATGCTGCCCAGGGATTTCACTGGAATAATAGTCAGGCTACGCTGCACCCTTTCGTTTGTTATTACCTAGACGAACCCATCACGGACAGACCAACGTCTTCTTCCATCCAAGCTGAACCCACTCTTAAACATCTCAGTGTTGTGTTCATTTCTGATTCTCTCATACATGACACTGTCGCTGTGCACACATTCCAAAAACGCCTCATACCTCTACTTTGCGAGAAAATTGGAAATTTAAGTAAAATTTTTTACTTTTCTGATGGGGCTGCCTCCCAGTATAAGAATAAAAAGAATTTCCAAAACATTTGCCTCCATGAAATGGACTTCAAGATATCAGCAGAGTGGCATTTTTTTGCCACATCTCATGGCAAAGGTCCATGCGACGGAGTGGGTGGAGCAGTCAAACGCTTGGCAGCCAGAGCCAGTTTGCAAAGCCTGATAAAAATCAGATTTTGACACCCCAAGATCTTTTTGATTTGGGCAAAAAAAAGTTTAACAAGTAGCATTTTTGTATTTGTTCCAAATGAAGAAAACGAAACTAACAGAGAAGCTCTGAATGCAAGGTTTCAGTTCCTCCAAGCTATTCCTGGAACACGCAGCCTACATGCATTTGTGCCAATCTCTGAGAACACATTACGCGTTAGGAAGTTTTCAACATCGGCTGACAGTACTGTCGAGGCAATATCATCGAAGGGCCAAACCCTTTGCATTGAAGACATAAAAGATTTTGTTTCAGTTCATTATGGTCAGCAATGGTGGCTTGGTTTCATTTTAAACAAAAATCTCTGTACAAATGAAATAAAAGTACGGTTTCTTTTCATCCCCATGGACCTTCTCCATCGTTTACATTCCCATCTAAAGATGATGAATTAACCTTGCCTGTAAGTGAAGTCCTCACTTTGCCAAATGTGGAACTGGGAGGATCAACTGGACGTACCTACAAGATACCCCATAATGAAAGTGAAGCAGCTACGAGAATGCTTAATGCAAGGTTCCTGAGTAATTGGTAAGCTAGCCTAAGGAAAACATACCCAGTAGTATTGAAGAAGAATATTATGCATAATGCAAATAATATTGTAAAATAACAAAATAAAGATCACAAAACATGTTTATACGTTTTATCATGTAACTTGAGTACAAAACTTCTAATGTGTAAAATAGACATACGAACTACAAAAATAGTCATATTAAATTGCATGTATCTTTTGTTTTTATAAGTGGCCCAACCTGAAATTTTTATGGGCACTTGAAAGTATGTTTAAGCAACACTTATACCAAATTTGAACTAAATCCCAAGATGGAGCTTTTATGATATTGACCTTTGACCTCAGACATGTATTATTCACAAAAATTTTGTTTGATGTAAAATAACTCAATTGTTTTACTGTAGTTGGATAATATTTAAATTACCTTTCATTCAAGCTATCACTCAACATTATAGCTTTATGGAGTCAACATTTATTTAGGAAACCGTGGAATTTTCCCGCGCTCGGAAGACTGCGGACTTAAAATTGGTAGCCCTGTATCTCTGAACTACTTGACCGAAAAAGAAAAAAAATTGGGTATGATGATATCATTGTCACAAGTACATGTGCCAAAATTATTCAAAACGGAGATGGTCACCAAATTTTTTTATTTATTTTTGGTTGATTTGACATGGAATGACCCAAAAATTACTTGGCCATTGACTTTTTAGAGTCCTCGTACCAAAATCAATAGCCAAGTAATTTTTCTATGGTTTTGAGTTAAAAAAAATTCCGTTTTAACCACGAAAATGGTTGGCTTGGCGCTCGTCAACAGGCGAAATGATCTTACTTCTTTTCAATGCGAAACTCTAGAGGGAGAAAGAATGAAATGCTTGGCTCAACTTCTATATCTCACAGCATTCACAGCCGAAGACTTTGGAAGGAGAGCTTGGCTGCCGTTTCTTACAATTTTTTTTATTTTGGGGGGATATCACATCTTTTTGTTGTTTATTTCATATCAAGGCTTGAAATATGTGAAATACGTGTAAAGGTGGATACAGTGCCTTTAAAACAGATTGTCTAGAAACAAAAGCTACTATCTTTTTTTTGTTTACAATCTGTAGTTGGCAATATTCAACGTTTTTATTAAATTTAATATGGTTAATGTCGTCTTGGGTTTTTGTGTGAATGATTTGTTGACCGGACTATAACACATTGACGCATAATTTTAATCAGCAATTAAAATATTAAAAATTGTAATAAATACGACCTAACGTTTTTCCAAAAGTAAAGAGTGGTAGGGTTTAGGGAACAGTGGGGGTGAAATATCGCTTGTCTCCTGGCGAATTATTATGTTTCATATTATTATGTACCATCATACCATATTTCATGCTGATAACTCATTCGGTACCTTAATGGTGAATGCTGGAAATCAAGGTAAAAATAATATAAACTATTAGGGATGGGGGTTGAAAAAGTGTTGTTTAGGAAATGAGAATAGGCTTATTGGGTAAAAACACATTAAAACATAACTTACTAATTTGAATAAAAATACAATTTTGGGCTAGAGCTATGAATTATTCCAATTTTAGGGGATGTTGGGGGTGGAATATCGCTTGCATCGCGACAAATTATTTTTCATATTAGTATGTAACATCATGCCAAATTTCATGCTGATAACTGATTAGGTGCCTTCATGGTGAATGCTGGAAATCAAGGTAAAAATAATATAAACTATAAGGGATGGGGGTTGAAAAAATGTGGTTTAGGAAATGAGAATAGGCCGATTGGGTTAAAACACATTAAAACATAATTTTAATAACCACCTAATTTGAATAAAACATCAATTTTAGATTAGAGCTATGAATTATTCCAATTTAAGGGGGTGTTGAGGGTGGAATATCGCTTGCCTCTCGGCAGATTTTTTTTCATATTATTATGTACCATAATGTCAAATTTCATGATTGTAGGCCTAACTCATTAGGTGCCTTCGTAGTGAATGCTGTAAATCAAGATAAAAATAATATAAACTATTAGGGATGGGGGTTGACAAAATGTGGTTTATATAATGAAAATATGCCGATTGGGTTAAAACACATTAAAACATAATTTTAATAACTAATTTAAATAAAAATTCAATTTTATGTTAGAGCTATGAATTATTTCAATTTTAGGGGATTATTTAGAGGGTGTTGGGGGTGGAATATCGCTTGCCTCTCGGCGAATAATTTTTCATATTAGTATGTACTATCATGCCAAATTTCATGCTGATAACTCATTAGGTGCCTTCATGGTGAATGCTGGAAATCAAGGTAAAAATAATATAAACTATTAGGGATAGGGGTTGAAAAAATGTGGTAAAGGAAATGAGAATAGGCCGATTGGGTTAGAGCACATTAAAACATAATTTAATGATTTGAATAAAAATTCAATTTTGGTTTAGAGCTATCAATTATTCCAATTTTAGGGGGTGGAATATCGCTTGCCTCTCGGCGAATGATTTTTCATATTAGTATGTACTATCATGCCAAATTTCATGCTGAATACTCATTAGGTGTCTTCATGGTGAATGCTGGAAATCAAGGTTAAAATAATATAAACTATAAGGGATGGGGGATGGGGGTTGAAAAAATGTGGTTTAGGAAATGAGAATAGGCTGATTGGGATAAAACACATTAAAACATAATTTTAATAACTAATTTGAATAAAACATCAATTTTAGATTAGAGCTATGAATTATTCCAGTTTTAGGGGGTGTTGGGGGTGGAATATCGCTTAATTGCCTCTCGGCGGATTATTTTTCATATTATTTTGTAGGTACCATCATGTCAAATTTCATGATAATAACTCATTAGGTACCTTCGTGGTGAATGCTGGAAGTCAAGGTAAAAAAAAATATAAACTATTAGGGATGGGGGTTGACAAAATGTGGTTTGTATAATGAGAATAGGCCGATTGGGTTAAAACACATAAGAACATAATTTTAAAAACTAATTTGACTAAAAATTCAATTTTGGGTTAGAGCTATAAATTATTTTAATTTTAGGGGATGATTTAAGGAGTGTTGGGGGTGAAATATTGCATGTCTCTTGGCGGAAGTATGTGAGTCTGAGGTACATCTAAGTGTGGTCCAAGTTTCATAGATCTAAGATGTACCGTTTTCTCTGTAGGCTCTTATTCCTCTCTGGCAGAATCCACTACCCCCCCAACCAACCAACCAGCCAGCCGAAAGATTATCGTCGATTTTTACGCACTTTTTTAACACAGAACGGGTTATCGGATCGGGCTGATTTTTTTTTTTGTATGTCATGGACCACATATCAGGTCATATACCGAGTTTCAAGATTGTAAATCTTTCGGGACGGCGTGTGCAGATAGCTGAAAACCCCCCAACTCTGGTAGGAGTTAACAGGGTCGAGTTAGTCATCGCCTTCTAGCATCGCGTGCGCTTGGCTGCGGGCGAACGACCGTCGCCCTAGATTTTTTCTTGAAATAGACTACTAATCTGCTAAGATTTAAATGCGGTAATTATTATTGAATACATAACTAGCACGAGTACCACAATAATTTTTTTAAATGTTTTAAATTTAATTTTTATTCAGTAAACATTTTATGCAGTTAGTGTAGACTAATGTGCGCAAAAGAAATATGTACGTGGCTTGACTTCCGAGGCGTCAAGTCAAGACACTATCAATATTTTGTTGGTTTATGAATACCATGCATATTATTTGTAGGCCTACTGAAATTGATGCTTGAAAT
Source organism: Sweltsa coloradensis (assembly GCA_024449915.1). Classification (NCBI taxonomy): domain Eukaryota; kingdom Metazoa; phylum Arthropoda; class Insecta; order Plecoptera; family Chloroperlidae; genus Sweltsa; species Sweltsa coloradensis. The sequence continues at coordinate 2,354 of JAMZAV010011343.1, read as the reverse complement.
TCACCCAAAAAGTGCTTCCTAAAAACATCGTAAATCTTATAACTAGGAAAACGCTTAAGTCCCGCCGCGTTGATGGATGAGCTTTTTAAAGTTTTTAGTTTGCGTGGGATATCTTTACTTTTGCAAGTGCTTTGTTTTGCTGCCTACGCATTGTAGGTGAATGTTGTCAACTTTCTTTTGTTTCTTGTCAATTGGTATTATTTACCGTAAGAAACTTATATTTAAAGCGTTATTTCTATGGATTCTGGCTAACTTTTTCAACTTTTTCTTTCAAAAGGTACTACATCACCATAACCTTAATGTCCATGTATAATATGAACGTTGTAGCCCCACCCGTTTGGTCAGAATTTGCCCAAATGGCACGAAAATATCGCACAAAAAGTCAAAAAACGTATATTAAAAGCTTTATTTCTCTCGATTCTGGCTAACTTTTTCAACTTTTTCTTTCAGAAAGCAATACATCACCATTACCTTAATGTCCATGTGAAATATGAACGTTGTAGCCCCACCCGTTTGGTCAGAATTGGCCCAAATGGCACGAAAATATCGCACTAAAAATCGAAAAAAATCGTAAAAGTACGATATTCATGAGAAATATTTCTTCGATTGTACCCAAAAACGTGGCAAGTCTAAGTTCAGAGAAAACGAAGGTCCTGTCAAATTTTCATCAAGATCGCACATGCCGTTTGCCCGGTAGAGAGCGAACAAACAGACGGAAAAACAAACAAACAAAAAAAAAAAAAAAACACCCGAGCTAAATTTTTTGGGGGTCAGTGAAATTGAAGTCTTCGCTTCACTCGCTTCGCTCGCTACGCTCATCCAAAAATTGAAACTATATGACAGGTAGTAACGTTACACATACAAATCATTGACTTTTCACTGTTATTTACTTATTTTTATTAAAAAATGTGATATTTTGACTACTTTTCAGCAGTCTTTATCAAACAATACAACTAAAAAACCACAACAAACACGACAAAATAACATTTCCCAAAAAATTATAAATTGGCTGTGTATTAACTTACCAAATTATTAACAAAAAAGTTTTTATGAATAAAAATAAAAAACCAGAACATTAAATTGACATGTTGTGTTGGACAGTTGGTGTATGAAATTAAACCATTGATCTAGTGATGAAATTGATGGACAGAAACTCTTCCAAATGGCTGGATAATTAACACTAGGCACACTGATTACATTGCATTGGATAATGGATACTATCCGAATCTTTCAGAAAAGATAAAACGCCTTTTAGCTCCATATGGCATAAGAGTTGTTTTTAGTTCGTCTAATACGTTGCGCAGCATACTCGCCAAGACTAAACCTAGGGATGAGGTTCAGTCATCTAAGGGTGTTATTTATTATATACCTTGTGAATGTGATGCAAGATACATTGGGGAAACCAAGATAGGTACCTTTGATGGTAAGAATAAAAGAACACAAGAACATTGTGAAACAACATAAGATTGATACTGCAAAACTCGCAGAACATGTTTATGAAAATCATCATCATATTAATTGGGGAAACGCTTCAATCCTTGCATATGAGTCTAATACCACAACACGGAAAATCAAGGAAGCTGGTTTGATTTCTTGTGTAGCCACTGGCCAATACTATCAGTGTGCCTACTGCCTTGTGTAAATAATATCCAGCCATTTGGAATAGTTTCTGTCCATCAATTTCACCACTAGATCAATAGTGTAATTTCATACACCAACTGTCCAACATATCAATTTAATGTTGTTTTTTTTTTTTTTTTTTTTTTTTTTAACTTTTAAAAACTCTTTTGTTAATAATTTGGTAGGCCTAAATCCGCCTAATACACAGCCATATTTATTGGGAAATGTTTTTTTGTCTTGTTTGTTGTGGTTTTTTAGTTGTTGTATTGTTTGATAAAGACTGCTGAAAAGTAGTCGAAATATCACATTTTTTAAATAAAAAAAAGTAAATAACAGTGAAAAGTCTAATAATTTGTATGTGTAGGCTAATCGTAAATCTTGTCTAAAAGCTCTATTTTTTTGTGAAACAGAACACTTAGAGTATCTCATTTATATTTAAAGTTCTGTTGATTTTTATTAAATATATAACTAACGTGAGTACTACACAGTAATCAATGTTTTGAATTAATTTGCAGTCATTACAATTTTATCCAGTTTGTGTAGACGAATGTGCGCTAGCGAAAACTGTACATCGCTTGACTTCGTGGCGTCGAGACGCTATCAATATCTAGTTGGTTTATGAATACCATGCATATTTGTAATAACATTGAAGTTTGAAATTTGCAAAATAAGTGTTGTTTAAAAAAATCATAAATTCAGGTTTTGAGGTAGGGATCCCAAAGTTAAAAAGGAAA
>JAMZAV010011342.1:0-19546 GCA_024449915.1 Sweltsa coloradensis | reverse complement strand
AAAAAAAAAAACGGGAATTTCCTCATCGTTTTTATGGTCTTTAATTAAGGGACATTTGTTTGTTTAAAATAAAAAAACCCAAGTCCAAATTTAAATTAAAACCCGTATTTTGTCAATTTTCATTGAAAATTGTTTATTGCGGGGGCTCCGGGTTAAATAAAAAGAAAAGGGTTTTTTACGGACCTAAAAAAAATTTAAAGGGGGTAATTTTGTATTTTTTCCGCCCAAAATAATTGCAAAGGGTTTTCTCCTCCCTCTATCTGGGTTAGTTATGATTTAAATGTTTTTTGGGTTAAAATTTTTAAAAATCCCAAAATTTTAAGAAAATAAATTTCCCAAACCATTCTTTCATTGCTATTTGGTATTTTTAAATGGGTTTTTTTATAAATTTGAAAAAATGGAAGGATTTTTAAATTAAAAATTTAAAATTTAATTTTCCAAGGATTTAAATATTCAATTAGGTTTTTAAATTTTTAAAGGAAATTTTTTTGGGGATAAAAAAAAAAATTTGCTAAATTAATAAACTTTTAATTTTAAATTTCTTCCTTTTCAAGTTAATGGTTATTTGTAATGGGCCCCGTTTTTTTTTTAAAAAAGTAAACCCAAATTTAACAAATTTTAAAGTTATTTCTTTTTTTTGAAAATTCAAGAGGGCCCTTTTAAATATTAATATATGGTATTTAAAATTAAGTTCCCTTTTGGGAAAAGGTAAAAAAATGCACAATGGTAATTAATAACTCCTCATTTAATTTTTCATTTGAATATTGGTTTTTTAATGGGAACTCCCGTTTTTTAAAAAATTTTATTTAACGCCAAAATTTTTAAAATTTTAAAGTTACCTTTGTTTTTTTGGGACCCAATAAAGGGAAATTTTAAATGGACGGCCTCTATTTAATTTGAAGATTGATTTGACGTTTTTAAATTTAAGAGTAAAAAATGCCCAAATTCTGTAAGTTAAATAATTGTAAGTCATTTCGATTTAAAAGGGTTATTTTTAAAAAATTGGGAACCTTTAATTAAGAAATTTTAAGGACCAAATAACAAATTTTTTAAAGGGACCTTTTTTTTTTGGGAAATCAAAAGTTTTTTTAGAATCAATTTGTTAGTTTAAATTGTTGTTTTCAAAAAATTAAAAAATGAGGGAAAAATTTTTTTTAAAAATTTAAAACGTATTTCTACCCCTTTACAATAAATGGTTATTTTTGAATTTTCAAAATTTTAAAAATTTTATTTGGAGGCACTACCCAAAAATTTTAAAGGGTTTACTTTTTTTTTTTAAAAAAAAAACAAACTGCCAAAAATATTCCAAACGTTATTTAGGTTGGTTTAAATATTTGTAATGTTTTGGTTATATGTAAAAAAAGCCCGGAAGATTTCAATTTAAATAAACCGTAAACTTATTTTTGTTGCCCAAAAATTGGTTTTTTTGGGGGTCAAGGGAGGACTCCCTTTTTAAAATAATTTTGAAAAAAAATTTTGGGTTTTTTGAGACGGACCCTAAATTAACAAATTTGAAAAGGGGAAGCCTTTGTGTTTTTTTGGGGGGAAAACATAAACCCTGCCCGAAAAGGGCATTTTACTACTCCCCACATCTACTCTATGGTTATTGTAATGATTGTTTAATTTCCCGGGTTCCCTTTTTGGTTAAAAAGAGAAAAAAAACTGCCCCCGAAGATTTGCTAAAAGTTAAAAAAACTTCCGAAAATCTGTAAATTTTTCTTTCCGATTTGATATAAATTGGTTTGATTTGTCAATGGGAGGCCTCCCTTGTAAAAAATTTTGAAAAAAAATGTTGTTTTGAAAGGGGGGGGGGGGGACCCTAAATTAAAAAATTTTTTTTACAAAAAACTCAACTGCAGGGACGGGGCCATTTCTACACGGGGCCCCCCATCTACTTATGGTTGTTTTTAATGATTGTTTAAGTGATTTTTCCCGGGGTTTTGGGTTAAATAAAAAATTTAAAAACTGCACCCGAAGATTCTGCTCAAAGTTAAAAAAAACTTCTTTTAAATCTGTCAATTTCTTTGGGGTTTTGACAAAAAATTTGGTTTATTTGTCAATGGGAGGCCCTCCCTTGTTACTAATTTTGAAGAAAATTTTGTTTTTGTGGAGACGGACCCTAAATTAACAAATTTGTTTTTTGTTTTTTTTTTTGGCGAAAACATCAACTGCACACAGGGTAATTCTACTATTGCTTACGGCTACCTATGGTTAGTTGAAATTTTTTGATAGTGACGTTTTCCCCTTTTTTGGTTCAAAAAAAGGGGTAAAAAAACGGGAACCCGAAATTCTGCTCAAAGTTAAAAAAACTTCCGTAAACTGTCAATTTCTTTTTCGATTTGCCCAATAAATTGGGTTTTTTTTTGTCAATGGGGGGAACCCCTTGTTAATAATTTTAAAGAAAATGTTGATTTTGAAAACGGCCCCCAAAATTTAAACAATTTTGGAAAGGGGTTAGCCCTTTGTGATTAGGGGGGGCAAAAACCTTTAAACTCCCAAAAAAAGGGCATTTCTACTACGGGCCCACTCAAATCTATGGTTATTTGTAAGGGTTTTGATTTTGACATTTCCCTTTTTGGTTCAAAAAAGATTAAAAAAACTGCACCCAAAGTTTCCCCTAAAAATTTTAAATAAATTCTGTAAATCTGTCAATTTCTTTCCAAATTTGACAATAAACGGGGTTTTTTGTCAATGGGGGGATGCTTGTTAAAAAAATTTTGAAGAAAATTTTTGATTTTGGGGGGAAGGGGACCCTAAATTAAAAAATTTTGAAAAAGGGGTTAGCCTTTTTGGGAAATTTTTTTTGGGCGAAAACATAAAACTCACGACGGGGAAAATTCAAATATCCCCAAAGTCTACTCGGGGGTTAGTTTTTAATGTTTGTAGGGGGACATTTCCCCGTTTTGGTTCATAAAAGAGAAAAAAAAACTGCACCCAAGATTCTGCTCAAATTTAAATAAACTTCCTAAATTGTCAATTTCTGTTCGATTTGACAATGAATTGGTTTTTTGTCAATGGGGGGAAACCCCCTTGGTTAAAAATTTTTGAAGAAAATGTTTGTTTTTGGGGCCGGACCCAAAATTAAAAAATTTGAAAAGGGGTACCCTTTTTTGGGGAATTTTTTGGGGAAAAACATAACCCTGCACGACGGGGCCCAAATTCTACTAAAAAGGGAACGCTACTCAAAGGTCATTGTAAGGGATTGTGGTGAAAATTTTCCCTTTTTTGGGTTAAAAAAATAAAAAAACGGGCACCCAAAGATTCGGGCTAAAAGTTAAAAAAAATTTCCGGGAAATCTGTAAATTTTTTTTTTCCGATTGCTTTTAAATTTGGGTTATTTGTCAAGGGGAAAACTCCCCTTGTTAATAATTCTGAAGAAAAGGGTTGTTTTTTGAACGGACCCAAATTAAAAAATTTTGGGAAAAAGGGGGTTAGCCTTTTTGTTTTTTTGGGGGGCGAAAACATCAATTTGACGACAGGGGCATTTCTACTATTTGCCCCATCTACTCTATGGTTAGTTGTAATGATTAAATTTTTACAGTTCCCGTTTTGGTTCATAAAGATTTAAAAAACCCTTCACCCAAAGATTCGGGCCCCAAAGTTAAAAAAAACTTCCGAAAAATCTGTCAATTTCTTTCCGATTTGACTATAAATTGGTGATTTTCAATGGGGGGGACCCTTGTTAAAAATTTTGAAAGAAAATTTTTGTTTTTGGAACGGACCCTAAATTAACAGATTTTTTTGGGAAAACATCAACTGCACGACAGGGCATTTCTATTTTAATGGCCCCCCATCTACTCAAAGGGGTTATTTGTAATAAATTTGATAGTGACGTTCCCTTTTTGGTTTCCCAAAAGAAAAAAAAAACTCCCCCGAAGATTCTGCTCAAATTTAAATAAACTTCTGTAAATCTGTCAATTTCTTTCCGATTTGACAAAAATTGGTTATTTGTCAATGGGGAAGGACTCCCTTGTTTAATAATTTTGAAGAAAATTTTGATTTTGAGACGGACCCTAAATTAACAAATTTGAAAGGGGGGTTTTTAGTTACCCTTTTTTAAATTTTTTGGCAAAAACCATCAACGGGCACGACGGGGAAATTTTTTTTAACTCCCCGGGGGCCCACGTCTACTCTATGGTTATTTTGAAAATGATTGATAGGGGACTTTTCCCTTTTTGGTTCATGGGGGGGGGGAAAAGTATAAAAAAAAGGGCACCCGAAGATTCGGGCCCCCAAAAGTTAAAAAAAACTTCCGTAAAAATCTGTCAATTTCTTTAAAAAAAATTTGACAAAAATTTGGTTTAATTTGTCAATGGGAGGACCCCCGGGTTAAAAATTTTTAAAAAAAAATGTTGATTTTGAGAGGGACCCAAAATTAAAAAATTTTGGGAAAGGGGTTACCTTTTGGTGTTTTTTTTGGGCCCCGGAAAACCCATCAACTGAAAGGGGGGACAGACCCAATTCTACTACGGGTTACGTCTACTCTTTTTGGTTATTTGAAATGTTTGATAGTGACATTTTTCCCGTTTTGGTTCAAAAAAAGAGAAAAAAAAAAACTGCACCCGAAAGTTTCCCGGGGCTCAAAGTTAAAAAAAATTTTTCCCGGGTAATCTGTCAATTTCTTTTTCGTTTTGGACAATAAATTTTTTTTTTGTAAAATGGGGGAACCCCTTTTTAAAAATTTTTGAAAAAAATGTTGTTTTTGAGAGGGGACCCAAAATTTAACAAATTTTTAAAGGGGTTAGCCTTTGTGATTTTTTGGGGGCGAAAAACATAAAACTGCACGACAGGGATTTCTACGAACTCCCCAACCATTACTCTAGGGTTGGGTTGTAATGAGGGATAGTGACATTCCCGTTTTGGTTCTTAAAAGAGAAAAAAAACCCGCCCCCCAAGATTCTGCTCAAAGTTTAAAAAATTTTCCGTAAAATCTGTCAATTTTTTTTTGGATTTGACAAAAAAATTGGTTATTTGCCCAATGGGAGGACTCCCTTGTTAAAAATTTTTTAAAGAAAATTTTATTTTGAGGGGGGGACCCAAAAAAATCAACAAATTTGTAAAGGGGTTGGGCCTTTGGGGTTTTTTTTTGGGCCCCCGAAAACATCAACTGCAGACAAGCAATTTTACTACTGCCCCCCGGTTTTACTCTAGGGTTAAGTTGAAATTTGTTTTGATAGTGACAGTTCCCTTTTTGGTTTTCATAAAAGAGAAAAAAAAACTGAAAACCCGAAGATTTGCTCAAAGTTAAATAAACTTCCAAAAATCTGTAAATTTTCCCTTTGGGGGTTTTGACAATAAATTAGTTTTTTGTCAATGGGAGGACTCCCTTGTTAATAATTTGGGGGAAAAATTGGTTTTGGGAAAAGGGGGACCCAAAATTAAAAAAATTTTGGAAAGGGTTAAGCCTTTTTTGATTTTTTTGGGCAAAAACATAAAACGGCACGACAGGGCATTTCTACTAGGGCCCCCCCCTTTCTTTTCTATGGTTATTTTGTAATATTGATAGTGATTTTTTCCCGTTTTGGTTCAAAAAAAGAGTAAAAAAACTAAACCCGAAGTTTGTCAAAGTTAAATAAACTTTTTAAAAATCTGTAAATTTTCTTTGGGTTTGACAAAAAATTTGGTTTATTTTTTCAATGGGGGGAAACTCCCTTTTTAAAAATTTTTGAAGAAATTTTGATTTTGAGCGGACCCTAAATGAACAAATTTGTAAAGGGGTTAGCCTTTGGTTTTTTTGGGCAAAAAAATTTCAACTGCCCGCCAGGGTAATTCTACTACTGGGCCCCAAGGGTCTTCTCAAATTGGTTTAAAGGTTTTTGGAAGGGATTGATAGTGACATTTTCCCTTTTTGGGTTTCATAAAAGAGTAAAAAAATTTGCCCCCAGAATATTTCGGGGCTCAAATTAATAAAAGTTCCGTAAATCTGTAAATTTTTCTGTTCGTTTGACAATGAATTGGTTTTTTGTCAATGGGGGGAATCCCTTTTTAAATTTTAAAGAAAAAAATTGATTTTAAGAGGGAACCCAAAATCAACAAATTTGAAAAAGGGGATAGCCTTTTATTTTTTTTGGGGGGAAAAACATCAACTGCACGACAGGGAAATTTTCTTACTGGCCCTGGGTCACTCTATGGTTTTAGTTTAATGATTGATAGTAAACATTTCCCGTTTTGGTTTCATAAAAGAGAAAAAAAAACGGGCCCCGAAGTTTCGTGCTCAAAGTTAAATAAACTTCCGTAAATCTGTCAATTTTTTTTCCCGATTTGACTAAAAATTTGGGGTTTTTTGTAAATGGGAGGACTGGGATTTTAAATTTAATTTGAAAAAAAGTTGTTTTTAAAGACGGACCCTAAATTAAAAAATTTGTAAGGGAGCCTTTGTGATTTTTTGGGCAAAAAACACCCAACCCTGCAGGACAGGGAATTTTACTACGGGGCCCACATCTACTCTATGGTTAGTTGTAATGATTGTATGTGACAGTTCCCTTTTTTGGTTCATAAAAGAGTAAAAAAACTGCACCCAAAATTTCCTCTCAAAGTAAAAAAAAACTTCCGAAAATCTGTTTTTTGGGTTTTCCGATTTGACTTTTAAATTGGTGATTTGTCAATGGGGGGAAACTCCCTTTTTAAAAAATTTTAAAAGAAAATTTTTTATTTTGAGAGGGACCCAAAATTTAAAAATTTTTTTTGGGGGCAAAAAACATAAACTGCCCCAAAGGGGCCATTTCTACTACTCCCCCACACCCTACTCTATGGTTATTTGAAATGATTGATAGTGACATTTTTTTTTTCCCCGTTTTGGTTCATAAAAAAGAAAAAAAACTGCATCCAAAAGATTCTGCTAAAAGTTAAAAAAAATTCTGTAAATCTGTCAATTTTTTCCGATTTGACAAAAAATTTGGGTTTTTTTTTTTGTCAATGGGGGGGACCCCCTTGTTAATAATTTTGAAAAAAAAGGGTTGATTTTGAGAGGGGGGGCCCAAAAAAATTTAACAAATTGTATGGGGGTTTACCCTTTTGTGTTTTTTTTTGGCGAAAACATAACGGCACAAAAGGGTTTAATTTACTACTGCTTAGGGGTCTACTCTAGGGTTTGGGTTGTAATGATTGATAGTGACAGTTCCCGTTTTGGTTCAAAAAGAGAAAAAAAACTGCACCCGAAGATTCGGGCTCAAAAGTTAAATAAACTTCCTAAAATCTGTAAATTTTCTGTTGGTTTTGGGACAATAAATTTGGTTTTTTGTCAAGGGGAGGAACCCCTTTTTAAAATTTTGAAGAAAATGTTGATTTTGAGAGGACCCTAAAATTAAAAAATTTTGGAAAAAGGGGGTTACCCTTTGTGATTTTTTTGGGCAAAACACAACTCCCACGACAGGGCATTTTACTACGGGCCCAAAATCTATTCTATGGTTAGTTGAAATGATTGATAGGGGACTTTCCCCCGGTTTTTGGGTTTTCAAAAAAGAGAAAAAAAAACCCCACCCAAAAGATTCGGGGCTAAAAAGGGTTAAAATAAACTTCTGTAAATCTGTAAATTTCTTTCCCGATTTAAAAAAAATTTGGTTTTTTGTCAATGGGGGGGGACCCCTTTTTAAATAATTTTAAAGAAAATTTTTTTTGGTTTTGAGACGGACCCAAAAATGAAAATTTGAAAAGGGGTTAGCCTTTGGGGTTTTTTTTTTGGGGAAAAACATCAACTGCAGACAGGGTAATTCAAATTTTACTGGGCCCCACGTTTTCTCTATGGTTAGTTGTAAGGGATTGTAGGGGACTTTCCCCCTTTTTGGTTTTCCATAAAAGAGGTAAAAAACCCCCACCGGGAATTTTTGGGTTTTTAAAAGTTAAAAAAAGTTCCGTAAAATCTGTAAATTTTCTTTTTCTTTTTGACAATGAATTGGTTTTTTTTGCAAGGGGGGGAATCCCTTGTTAATAATTTTGAAGAAAATATTGATTTTAAAACGGACCCTAAATCAAAAAATTTGTAAAGGGGTAGCCTTTTTTGTTTTTTTTGGCAAAAACCATCAACTGCACGACAGGGAAATTCTACTAGGGCCCCTGCTACTCAATGGTTGGGTTGTAATGTTTGGATAGTGACGTTCCCTTTTTGGGTTTTCATAAAAAAAAGAAAAAAAACTGCACCCCGAAGATTCTGCTAAAAATTTAAATAAATTTCCCGGGTTAAAATCTGTCAATTTTTTTCCGATTTACTAAAAATTGGTTATTTGTCAATGGGGGGAAACTGGGGCTTTTAATAATTTTGAAGAAAATTTTTGTTTTTGGGAGAGGGGGGACCCTAAAAAAAAAAAAAATTTGTAAAGGGGAGCCTTTGGGTTTTTTTTTGGGGCCAAAAACATCAACTGCACGCCAGGGCATTTCTACTACGGGCCCCCAATCACTCTTTTGGTTAGTTGTAATGTTTTGATAGTGACTTTTTCCCCCTTTTTGGGTTTCAAAAAAAAGAGAAAAAAAAACTGCACCCAAAAGTTTTTTTTGCTCAAATTTAAATAAATTTCCCCCGTAAATCTGTCAATTTGTTTCCGATTTGACAAATAAATTGGTGATTTGTCAAGGGGAGGACTCCCTTGTAAATAATTTTGAAAAAAATTTTGGGGATTTTGAAGGCCCCTAAATTAAAAAATTTTTTTTTTTAGGAAAAACATCAATGAAACGACAGGGCATTTCTAACACGGGCCCAAATCTACTCTATGGTTAGTTGTAATGTTTGGATGTGCCCATTTTCCCTTTTTTGGTTCTTTAAAAAATAAAAAAACTGCACCCGAGATTCTGCTCAAAGTTAAATAAACTTCTGTAAATCTGTAAATTTTCTTTCCGTTTTGCCAAAAAATTTGGGGTTATTTGTCAATGGGGGGATTCCCTTGTTAAAAATTTTTTGAAGAAAATGTTGATTTTGGGGACGGACCCTAAATTAAAAAAATTTGTATAGGGGTTACCCTTTTGTGTTTTTTTTGGGGCAAAAACATCAACGGGGCCGACAGGGTAATTCTACACTGCTTACTTTCTACTCTATGGTTATTTGGTAATGATTGATATTGACATTTCCCCTTTTTGGGTTTTCAAAAAAAGAGAAAAAAAAACTCACCCAAAGTTTTCTGCCTAAAATTTAAAATAAACTTCCGTAAATCTGTCAATTTCTGTTCGATTTAAAACAATAAATTTGGGTTTTTTTTTCAATGGGAGGAATCCCTTTTTAAAAATTTTTTAAAAAAAAAAAATGTTAAAATTTTGAACGGACCCAATTAAAAATTTTTGGAAAGGGGTTAGCCTTTGTGAAAATTTTGGGGGCGAAAACATAAACTGCACGACGGGGGCCCAATTTTACTACCCCCCAACACCCTTACTCTTATGGTTAGTTGTAATGTTTTGATAGTGACATTTCCCCGGGGTTTTGGTTCAAAAAAAGATTTAAAAAAAACGGGCCCCGAAGATTCTGCTAAAAGTTAAATAAAAATTTTTTCTGTAAATTGTCAATTTTTTTCCGGATTTAAACAATAAACGGGTTTTTGTTTTTGGGTCAATGGGGGGGACTCCCTTTTTAATAATTTTGAAGAAAATTTGATTTTGAGCGGACCCTAAATTAAAAAATTTTGTAAAGGGGTTAGCCTTTGGGGAATTTTTTTGGGGGCGAAAACATAAACGGGAAACGAAGGGCAATTCTATTTAACCCCACTTTAAACTCTATGGTTAGTTGTAATGATTGATAGGACATTTCCCTTTTTGGTTCATAAAAGAGTAAAAAAACTGCACCCGAAGATTCTGCTAAAAAGTAAAATAAACTTCCGTAATCTGTCAATTTCTTTCCGATTTGACAAAAAATTTGGGTTTATTTGTCAATGGGAGGACTCCCTTTTTAATAATTTTGAAGAAATGTTGATTTTGAGAGGGACCCTAAATTAACAAATTTGTAAAGGGGGTTAGCCTTTGTGATTTTTTTGGCGAAAACATCAACGGCACGACAGAGCAATATTCTACTTCCTTGCCCTACGTTTTCTAGTATGGTTAGTGTAATGATTGGATAGTGACAGTTCCCGTTTTGGTTCATAAAAGAGAAAAAAAGCTGCACCAGATATTCTGGTGCTCAAAGTTAATAAAAGTTCCGTAAATCTGTCAAGTTCCTGTTCGATTTGACAATCGAATGTTTTGTCATGGGAGAATTAACAAAAACCCTGTTAATAAATTTGAAGAAAATATGATTTTAAGGACGGACCCTAAATCAACATATTTGTAAAGGGATAGCCTTTGTGATTTTTTGGCGAAAACATTACAACTGACACGACAGCGGTAATTCTACTACTGCACTCGTATACTCTATGGTAGTTGTAATGATGAATAGTGACCGTTCCGTTTTGGTCATAAAAGAGGTTACTAAAAAAAACTGCACCCGAAGATTCTCTGCTCAAAGTTAAATAAACTTCCGTAAATCTGTCAATTTCTTTCCGATTTGACTATAAATGGTTATTTGTCAATGGGAAGACTCCCTTGTTAATAATTTTGAAGGAAAATGTTGATTGGGAGACGGACCCTAAATTAACAAATTTGTAAAGGGACCTTTGTGATTTTTTGGGCGGAAAACATCAACTGCACGACAGGCATTTCTACTACTGCCACATCTACTCTATGGTTAGTTGGTTCTCTCGCGTTCGACTTTATGCAAGTATTGTTCATTGCAGTTCGCTACTCGCCTTCACTTCGATGAAGTGCCCACAAAGTTCGTTTTCGTCGCAACTTTTCTCGCTCGCACCTCGCAAACGCACGTGTCCGCTCTCCGGACATTGCACTCTAACTGTACGTAGTTCAAGTGTTGTAGCCGCCTGCCGGTCCGTCTTGGAATACAACGGACGGGATTCCGAGCTTGCAGTCATTGGTCGACTTGCTTCCAGGCATTCTCATAACTTACCTACTCCACCATCCAAACTCGAGTTGTCTTTCTCCTGTTTTCTCTCGCGGGGGCTTAACATCCCGCCCATCGTTCCTTACCTCTGCCACTGCCTCCTTCAGCCTACGCAAGATTCGGGTAAGTTCAGAGCTAAAAGAACTATTTATATTCAGTCCATTATTCTCGAGTTGAGCACCTCGCCTCGAACACATGGTCCCGGGCCGGAGCTCCGGTGATTTTCCCCCGCATTTTTCGCAAATAGTTTCTCCATTCAAGTTAGTCCTGCTGGTCGTCGCCCTACACACACGGTGTTGAGGTTGTTAGTTTTCCGCTCTCGTGTTTCTGTTGATTGCGCTATTCAGTGTAAGTGTCTCTTACGTTGTTTCCTCTTATTGTTTATACTTGGAATCTCCGTTCCATCCATGAAGAGTTGCAAGCTCAGCAGGAAAAAGTTAGTGTTGCTCGACGCGAGTTTATATTGCGCGTCCGTTCAGCGAACGTTACAATGCGTTCGAAAAATAAAACCCGATCAAGTTGAGGCATTAGGGCCCCCGTTTTGATAATTTGTCTCAATTGGAATCTGAGTTCCACGAAATCCAAATGTCTATTGACGAACTCAACACCCAAGTAGTTCTCCGCTAATTCGATCGAAATAGACAAGTTCAGACAGTTTTGAAAACGCTTTTCTTGCTTGTAAGTTTCGTATACTACGGTTGATAAATTAAATCAGCGCCCTGTTGTTGGACTCACACTGGTCCTCTGTCCGCCTTCAGTTCAACATCTCTGCATGCCAGTCATAGATCTTCCCAAGTTCAAAGGAGACATTTAAATGGCCCGAATTCTATTACTCTTTGCAAATCTCATGATCGATGATAATAAATCATTAAGGTAATGTTCAAAAGTTACCACATTTAACACCTTCATTGTCTGAAACTCCGTTGGCCATCATCTCAGGAGTTTCAAATACTGAAGAAAGAAAATTACCCCAACCCTCCCCCCCCCCGCTTTTCTGAACACTCTCATCTCCGTTATCAAAACAGCGCAATTACAGGGTAAGGTTGTATTGTCACAAGATTTTAGATTTTGTTCCTCTAAAACGTCATCCTATGACGGTCTTCAAGCGTTTCTAAAAACACATCGCAACTCTGTGAATCTCTGAAACTCTGAATATCCCGATTTAGGTGATTTCTTATTGTTTATGTTGCACAGTAGCTAATCTCGATGCGTCATCTCGCAAGGCTTTTTGAAAACAGACCAAAACACTATTCAACTCCCGGTACAAATCGCTAATCGATTTTCTACGAAGACCAATATAGAACGATGGAGTATAAATTTGCTGTCGGGACGGAAAAAGTTCTGTTACTACCGTCAAAAGTTCTCTCCCTTCAGGAGCGAAAGAATCAACACCTCTGTTAGTGTCGCACTGCCTCGAACAACAGTGTGCAAGCGAGTACCACTAACTCACTCGTAAATACTTTCATTCAACTGTGTCCGCTTGTCCGGTATGTAAGGTTCCTCATACATTGTACCAGTGCAAGTTTTCCGTGGTTTAACAAATTAGACCAACGTTATGACACGCTGCGCCATAGTGATTAAGCGCTGTAATGTCTGGGTGCCATCTGCGATCCCATGCACTTCCACGAAATCTTATTTGGGTCATGTGGTGGTGTGTACTAAAGTTATCTTTCCTTAAACATCAATTCTATGTTACATTTTGAATCCACGCTCCGGTCTCTCGCTGGACGATACTCCTGTCTACTCCGAGGAAGTCCTTCAGCGCCCCAGGCTCTGTCATGTCAAGTTCCAGCTTTCGAGGCCCACTTCATCAAACTGTCATACTAGGCAGCGTTCCGCACTCAGTGTGGACGCGCACGGATCATGCCAACTGTCGCGCCTCCCCCCCCGGTTGTTGATCCGGGTCACAAATCTTGCTATCACTAAGTCGTTAGTGCAACGTTTGGGCTTGAAAGTCAATCCAGCCAACGCCCAACTGTCAGTGTCGGACAAACAATACTCGAGTGCATGGGTATTGTGGCAATGCAAGTTTAGCTTCTCGGCTTCTCTTGGGCAACCCTCTATGCATGTCCAATGCACACGTTTCTCTTCAACTAATTGCCGGCAATTTGCCTACATCCCTCCGTATGGTCCACTGACGTCATAATGAGAGCATTATGCAGGATCCTTGACTCGATAGGGACGAATCGCTTCAATGTACAAGGCCATTGATTCCTGCATTGGGCCGATCTCTACTCAGGACATTTCTCGTGTAAAACATGGACACACCCCCCCGATCGTAGGCAAGCAAACCTGCCGCTACTCCCAAAAAACGGGTTTTGGTGGGTAATATTAGGTCTACCGGTCCACGATACTCAACCAGCACCTGAGTCATCTCCTACTCAGTCTCGCTGTGACAAGCTTCCCCGTGGAACTATACTGTCTCCGTCTCTATCTGGGAAACAGAAGAAGTCAGGTCCGGACCTCCGCCCTGGACCCAAGGATTCGTTTTTTTACGTTGAGAAGCATTCATTAAACTCACTCTCCGCGACCCCTCTGCCGCTACTCGGTCGCTCTACCATTCAAAGCCTGATTGCGTCATGCCAAGGCTTACAATCGTGACGTCGCGCTCAAGACTTTTGTCAGTTTAGAGCGTCGGAGAGTATGAAGCGTTGATCCTCCACTTCATGAATCATATCATGAGTTAATGAGTGATTACGCCGCGGTCAACTGCACACATGCAGCCTTCCTCTCGACCTGCGGTAAGTACATGTAATCCCGCATCAACTTGTGTACACAAGGTAACAAGGCTCTAACACACTAAAAACTGCGCGCCGAGGGTATTCAAACGCCTCTTCTCCTGATAAAGTTGGAGTCGCTCTCAACCACGTCCTCTGAGTGGTCCTAAGCTTCAAAGTGACCTTTCCCATGTTCTTCAACACTTTTCGCACTTAATCCGGTACGCTCTCTCTGTGGCGCGGACGTGAGACAGATGTACAGTCAAATCACTGTTGCACCAGGACGAATCGTCGGTTCAGCACATAATTCTGGGCGTCCTGAGCCCTACTCTCCTGTCATTGAGTAGAGTCCAAATACCGTGACCTACGGTCTCACGCCGCTTCTAGACCTTCCAGGCCCAACGAGTGTGCAGCAACTGGTCGGTGGACGAAGGTGCTAAGTTTCCTCTTCGCTTCACGCGCCCTTACTTCAAACATCTTCATCGATGACGTCAGTTCAGGCGCCAGGACCTTGACGAAGCCCCTCGTGCTTCGTGACTTGAGTTGCGTCACTCATCAGTGTGCAGGCATCGAGCTACGCCAAAGTGGCTTTAGCAATGTCCTGCCGCTCTTAGCTCCCCCCCAGGACCAGCTAGAAACCCACTGGTCTTCTCAACGACGAAAACTTTGAAAATTCTCGGTTCTGTTGTGGGACCCTCGTTCCGATTGCTTCAGGCTTCCACACTCTGCCTTTGTAGGGTTTGCGTCCCACCAAACGGCCATACTCTCCTACATCGCGCCATATTCGACCACTCGGGTTCTAACCTTTCGTTCTCCTGGATGAAGGTTGTTCATGCAGAATCTCCTGGCTCTGTGAGTGGGATGAATCACTCCTCGGAATCACCTCTCAGACTTGGCTCACTGCCATTGTGAAAGCGTGCCCAAGTGAGTGATGTTCATGTTCTCGTCTCATGTAATGAACGATGCCACATTAACGGCTTGTAGGGTTTGCACTCTGTGTTATCGAGAAGGCCTATGCTAAGCCACTCTTGACTATGCACGTTGAGACGTGCTCGCAATCTCACGTCAGATTGTTGAGAGCCAGGAGCAAGGTCGCGCCCGCCAAGATGCTCACTGTGAACCAAGTTGGAATACTCACAGTGGAGCATGTTATTGTCTAGGGTGCTTAAAGACACCCTACCCAGCTCTCAAGCCCTTGCACATAGAAAAACAGTGTTGCTATACACTGACTCCCACTATCTTGAATCGCTTGTCAGGCCCCCCGCACCAGCTGAAGACATTCGTCGCCAATCGGGTAGTACGAAATACTTCGAGACCACTTTCTCCCCTGAATTGGGGCTCATGTTTAGCTTCTGGATAGAGAACTCCTGCCGATAGACGCCTCTCACGGGGGGCTGCTCCCCCTGGACCTGATTGAAACCACCCATTTGGGTTCTCTTGGTTCCTTTTCATGCGTTGCTCCCCCTCCACGTGGTCTCGCTCGGTCCGCTCTCGGTTGAACCCAGCCACGGGACTGCCGAGCTGAAAGCGTTACTCCACGGTGCTGACTAACAGTCATTGATCCCGTCATTGATCCTGCTTGTCCAAACTGCAGAGTTTCTCCTCCGCTATTGAAAGCCAAGGCGCGTGTTCGGGTCACGTGGTACGCTTTTCCCGCATCTTGCTTGCTCGTCGAAAGTAACCTTTGCACCCCCCTCTGGTCTCTGCCCCGTACGATCTTGAGGACGCGATGCCGCCTGTTCGTGCGCATCACTCAGCAGCAAGTACTTCGCTGATGAGCTCAAGCAACGGGCTAAACACTCGTTCGTGACCCCCCGCATCGCCACCCTCAAGCCCGTTCATTGCTCCGTGGGGTTTGTCAGGGGGGCGGCAGGGCTCGTTATTCTTCTCTCCCCGAAGAAGCTCGTCATCGCCACCTCTCTGCTTCCCAAGGGAAGCGCATTTGTTCGACCGCGTCTTGTGTGATGCCATTCCATCTCTCCTCCTTGCACCTGCGCCCCGACATTAGTGCCAAGCATCTCATTCAGCGAGATGAGTATTGGGATGTGTCTATCTCTGCGTGGTTTGTTACGGCAAACGCAATGCGGCGCGCCTTAACCGTTTCCAACTGTCCGCGCCAAGCTAATCAGCCAAGTATGCGCAAATCTGCCTGAACCTCGTCGTGAAGCGCCGACATGTACGCGTCGTGACACTCCCAACGTGGGCACAGACTACGCTGGCCTCCATTTCTCAGTGAAGACATCCGAGTCCTCGCAGTCAATGAGAACTACATCGTGTCAAGGAGGCTACTTTTTATGGTCTTCTTCGTCTTGCGAATGGACACTCAAAAGCTGTGCACCTTAGGAGGTGCGTGGTCACTCTAGACACTGTCCACTGAAGCTTTCATGGCCTGTCTTGAATCGGATTCTCGCCCGGCGTGGACTCGCCAGCTCACATTACTCCGCTTGTGGGCCGTATCTCGTAGGTGCTGCTCGCTCGCTCGCGAGATTACGAATTCTCTCACGGCCAGCTGAGATCCGCCATCGCGGGACAAGCTTGAACAAACGTAAATGGTTAGGTGGCATTTAAAACCCCCCTACGCTTCCTAATTATCGGTCGGACTTGGGAAGCGGTAGAAAATCCGCCCAAGTTACTCCTGCATCGGACTAATTAAGGACTCCGCCCTTAATTCGAGGAGTACCCACCTGTTTTCACGCATGCGAAGCCGTGTTGAAATAGTCGTCCGCTTTGGCCACTTCGTTCGACCCCTGGATGGGCCCAGATTACCCGCTCTCCCGCTCATTTGTTGATTCGGCACATCGGCTTCTCGCCCTCCCGAAGTTGCTGTCGTCGAGAAGCCTCTCACCTCTCTCGTTGGCTAAAGTCCGTCAACTGCATCAAAGCCTTTTGGAAACGTGTGGTCTCTGAGATCTGCCCACACGCAGATGCAGTGTGGGAAGTGTGGTGCGAGCATTGCCCGAACCTCAAGGTCGGTGACGTGTCTCCGGTGTTGGAACCCGCTACCACTCCTTTGTCTTGGCCCTATGGCCGGGGTTTGGTACAAGTGTGCCCTGGCCAAAGAACAACGTCATCAGAAGTGGCGTCCGTTAGACTCCCAAAGGAGTGTTTACCCGTCGGGTGAACAAGTTGGTGATCCTCCCTCCCTCCTTAGTTATTCGTCTGGCTTAGTCACTTATAGTCTGTAGGTTCTTAGTTATTTCTCTTGGTCCTATCTAAAATATCCATTTTAGGTGGGCGGTTTTAATGTTCGCGCACGATTTTCCGGCGCTATGGTTGGTTGCAGTTATAGTTTTCTCTTAGATATTGGTATTTCTGTTTCGTATTCATAAAGTGCATCATATTGTTATAACCTGTTTGAATTTGCCTATCAGAAGTCATTTCCTGGTTCTCTCGCGTCGACCCTTTATGCAAGTATGTTTCAATGCAGAGTTCGCCTCTCGCCTTCTACTCGATGAAGTGCAAAGTTGCTTTTCGTATCTCAACTTTTCTCGCTTCGCACCTTCGGCCCCCAAACGCACGGTCCGCTCGCCGGACATTGCACTCACGTACGTATTCCATAAAGGTGTAGCCGCCTGCCGCGTCCAGTCTTGGAATACAACGACGGATTTTACGAGCTGCAGTCCTGGGTTCGACTGCCTTCCAGGAAATTCTCTTAAACTTCCTTACTTCACATCCAAACCCTCGAGTTCATTTCTCCCTGTTTTCTCTCGCGGTGGGCTTAACATCCCGCAATCGGTACTTACCTCTGCACTGCCTCCTTCAGCCTACTTCAAGATTCGGGAGTAAGTTCAGAGCAAATGATAGATACAGTCCATTATTTCGGAGTTGAGCACCCTCGGCTACGAAACAGTTCTTAAAAGAGTAAAAAACGGCACCCGAAGATTCTGCTCAAAGTTAAATAAACTTCCGTTAAATTGTCAATTTCTTTCCCCGATTGACAATAAATTGGTTTATTGTCAAGGGGTGGACTCTTGTATAATAATTTTGAAGAAAATGTTGATCTGATGAGACGGACCATAAATTAACAATTTGTAAAGGGGTTAGCCTTTTGTGATTTTTTGGCGAAAACATCAAACTGCACGACAGGGTAAGTTACTATGCCCTCGTTTTTTCTACTCGAGGTTAGTTGTAATGATTGATAGTGACGTTCCCGTTTTGGTTCATAAAAGAAGTCCCAAATCTGACCCTGAAGATTTCTGCTCAAAGTAAAATAAACTTCCGTAAATCTGTCATTTCTGTTCGATTTGAAAATGGATTGGTTTCTTGTACAATGGTGAGGACTCCCTTGTTAATAATTTTGAAGAAAATGTTGATTTTGAGACGGACCCTAAATTACAAATTTGTAAAGGGGTTAGCCTTTGTAATTTTTTTGGCGAAAACATCAACTGCACGACAGGGCTTTTCCCTACTACTGCCAACATCTACTCTATGGTTAGTTGTAATGATTGATAGTGACAGTTCCGTTTTGGTTCATAAAAGAGTAAAAAAACTGCACCCGAAGATTCTGCTCAAAGTTAAATAAACTTCTGTAAATCTGTCAATTTCTTTCCGATTTGACATAAATTGGTTATTTGTAAAAGGGAGGACTCCCTTGTTAATAATTTTGAAGAAAATGTTGATTTTGAGGACGGACCCTAAATTAACAAATTTGTAAAGGGTTAGCCTTTGTGATTTTTTTGGCGAAAACATCAACTGCACGACAGGGAAATTTCTACTACTGCCCTCTCTACTCTATGGTTAGTTGTAATGATTGATAGTGACAGTTCCCGTTTTGGTTCATAAAAGAGTAAAAAAACTGCACCCGAAGATTCTGCTCAAAGTTAAATAAACTTCTGTAAATCTGTCAATTTTTTCCGTTTTGACAATAAATTGGTTATTTGTCAAGGGGAGGAAACTCCCTTGTTAATAATTTTGAAGAAAATGTTGATTTTGAGACGGACCCTAAATTAACAAATTTGTAAAGGGGTTAGCCTTTTGTGATTTTTTTGGCGAAAACATCAACTGGTTGTCTGGCATTCTACTACTGCCCACGTCTACTCTATGGTTAGTTGTAATGATTGATAGTGACAGTTCCCGTTTTGGTTCATTAAAGGAGTAAAAAACTGCACCCGAAGATTCTGCTTAAAGTTAAATAAACTTCGTAAATCTGTCAATTTCTTCCGATTTGACAATAAATTGGTTATTTGTCAATGGGAGGACTCCCTTGTTAATAATTTTGAAGAAAATGTTGATTTTGAGACGGACCCTAAATTAACAAATTTGTAAAGGGGTTAGCCTTTGTGATTTTTTTGGCGAAAACATCAACTGCACGACAGGGTAATTCTACTACTGCCCACGTCTACTCTATGGTTAGTTGTAATGATTGATAGTGACAGTTCCCGTTTTGGTTCATAAAAGAGTAAAAAAACTGCACCCGAAGATTCTGCTCAAAGTTAAATAAACTTCCGTAAATCTGTCAATTTCTGTTCGATTTGACAATGAATTGGTTTTCTGTCAATGGGAGGAATCCCTTTGTTAATAATTTTGAAGAAAATGTTGATTGAGACGGACCCTAAATTAACAAATTTTAAAGGGGATAGCCTTTGTGATTTTTTTGGCGAAAACATCACCTGCACGACAGGGCAATTCTACTACTGCCCACGTCTACTCTATGGTTAGTTGTAATGATTGATAGTGACAGTTCCCGTTTTGGTTCTTAAAAGAGTAAAAAACCGCACCCGAAGATTCTGCTCAAAGTTAAATAAACTTCCGTAAATCTGTCAATTTCTTTCCGATTTGACTATAAATTGGTGATTTGTCAATGGGAGGACTCCCTTGTTAATAATTTGAAGAAAAAATGTTGATTTTGAAACGGACCCTAAATTAACAAATTTGTAAGGGGTTTTAGCCTTTGTAAATTTTTTGGCGAAACCTCAACTGCACG
>JAMZAV010011341.1:0-17989 GCA_024449915.1 Sweltsa coloradensis | reverse complement strand
CCTGAGTGATTTTTAACGTTTCCATAAAGTTTCATAAAGATCAGAGTAGCCGTTTGTCAAATATATCGAAAAGATCTAATTAAAAATCGAAAAAAATCGTAAAAGTACGATTATCATAAGAAATATTTGATCGACTGTACCCAAAAACGTGGCAAGTCTAAGTTCAGAGATTTCGAAGATCCCCTCCAATTTTCATCAAGATCGCGTTTGCCGTTTGCCCGGTAGAGAGCGAACAAACAGACAAAAAACCTAACAAAAACAAAACACCTGAGCTATTTTTCTTGGGGTAACGTAAGTGAAAAAACAAAACAAAAAAAACACGTAAGCGAAACTGAAGTCTTCGCTGCGCTCATCCAACAATAAATTCAAACAATATCATTTAATTTGCGTTTTGCAATGATCCAATTTTTTATCGAAGCAGCAGACACATTGGGTTACTCTATTGCTGGAGAAGCTTTCGATAATTTAACATTTATTCATTTCAGATAGAATATAGGTGGCTCGCATGTGATTGAAAATATGTTGTGTTGGCGTGCGTTGTACCAACGCATCCATACATTATTTAAATGATGTAGATTATTTCCAAATTAACATAAATTTGGAATGATCTCTTAAGCAGCTGGAATGTCATTATGTGTATTGCATTTGATTGGATGCTTAAATATTTTAAATTTAAAAGGCTTCGCATGATCTCTAAACGTGTGTCAAACATTGTACTGTGTATTGCATCTGATTGGATGCTTAAATATTTCAAATTTAAAAACCATTCGGAATGATCTCTAATCGTGCGTGGAACACCATACTGTGTAAAGCATTTGATTGGCTGATTCAAATTTGAAAATGATCTCGAACAATGCGTGATGTTTGTACGGTGTGTGAACCGTGTGTATAGGCGCTATTGCAGCGCAGCCCTGGTGGGTACACTCGCGAACTAAAAATTCGTATACACACTCAAAACGAGATCATGCTAAAAATTGCATATAAATACTCGTATGAGCTTGACCTGTCAAGATATGCAACAAAAACAAACGAGATCAGGGGGTCTGATCTCGGATTGAAAAATGATCTCGGAGCTCTGTTGTGTATTCACCCGTATGATCTCGCAACGTATGCGAAACAAACACACACACACACACACACACACACACACACACACACACACACATATACTGGCAAACCGTAACAAGTGAGGTCCGTGAATACACACAGACATTCTGAGACACGCCAAACGAGCAGAGATAGAGAATTGCGGCAATGACGACTTTGACTAATATGACGTCAGGGAACACGAATATCATAATCATTTTTCGATAACATGCGTTTGTGTATGGGTGAATACTAAATAAGGAGTGAGGTCCGTGATTTTTCAATACAATTAGAGGTCCGAGTGAATACACACATTACAAGTGAGGTCTTTACACAAAAGCCGTTAAAACGTAAATGCGGTCAATGTGAGGTCATACACAATGACCAGTAAAGTGTAAAATGTTTATCTTGTGAGGTCGTTCATCATACAACTTTTCTAGACATTAATTCATTCATTAATGCATGTGACGTCCATGCAATGGGCTCTGTGCATTAATTAATACTAGGAAACGCTCAAGTCCCGCCGCGTTGTTGGATGAGCGTAATTGGTGCATTGAGATGCCATGTGTTATGCAGATGATATTTAAATTGAGTTCATTTTTCCATTGCTAATGGCCTGCGAACACGCTTGGTAATATTGTTTTAATTTTTACAACGTCATGAGGATCAGGGGCGCGTCAACCGGGTAGGTCATATTTTTGCGCCACCTGTTATATATGAAGTTAATTCATTAATAAATATTGTTTCATATAAAAAAAATTGTTTACCAGGGATCGAAAATGTTAATTTTGTTTTTTATTTTTTTATTATCGCCGAACAAGTAGTTGGCGATTGTATTGAATTGCTAAAGTACCGAATTTCCACGTCACCTTATTAAAATTTTGTCTTTAATGGAGGTATCGGCTAGACGCGTTATTACCATTTTTTAACGTGGATGTATCCCCATTAGGCACTACACTTTACCACGAAGACATCATTTTGTTATAGTTTCTGTCTATAACAAATTAGAGCGAACGGTAAGTAACATAGAAGAATGTCTTGCCTCTTCAATTGACCGTAGCCGTAAATTCTTAATCATATGAAGCTTCCTAATCCGAGAGATACCAACAAAGCTAATTCCAATTGTGAACGCTTTGGATCCTAGGCTTATCACAGCCGAATCAAGGGTCATTATAGTCATTTTCATTGTGAATTTAATACATAATTATAACAAGGGTGGAATGTTAGATAGAGCTATTGTGGCATAGCGTTTCTCTTCAAAATTACGCATTTTTAAACTCTTTAATTGATGAAGTTTGCCAATTCTATCGTAGGGAAATGCTGGATTGATCATTATGTCTTCTAACTTACGAACACGAGAGAGACCAACAAAGCTCATCCCAGTAGCAAACTCTTTCGTTCCAAGGTTTATTGTAACAGAGTTGAGCGTCATGCCTTGACATTTGTGAATGGTGATGCCCATGCTAATTGGAGGGGGAATTGAATGCGAGTGCAGTTTCTCTCTTTCTCTGTCCATGCCCTTGTTACAGGACATATCGGAATCATTTTTGGTTCGTGATAAGATGGACCAGTGTAATTATCGAATTTAACCAAGATGCACAAAGGTTGGTCGTTTGGTAGCTTTGTGTGAGGAGCATATATGATGTCTTTTACAGTCCCAGTTGATCCATTAATAAGTCCGTGTTTTGTCCATAGGTTGGATCGTAGCATAACACGACTCCCACGAGAGAGATAAATCGTTGGTTTGAAGACCTTGAGCTGAATCCTCTGTCCCTTGAGCAGATTGTTAGAAATTATGTATAGCGTTTATTTTTGCTTCTGGGTGACCAAGATTTGTTTTTTTCCCCAATGTTTGGGGCTTTTGGGCTATACCCTTTGGGTTTTGGTGCTAAATTTAAGATTTAAAAAAATTTTTTTGTTGGTTTTGTCCTTTCAAAATGATTTTTTAAAACCCGTGCCCGAAAACAAACCCCAAATTATCTTTTTTTTGGGGCACCATTGCTGATCTGCTGAGTGGGTCTCTGAAGGAAATCTGGGCTGGACTTTTCTCCAGCCTACGCTGACTACAGTTTAAGTTGTTACAGGGTTAAAAAAAACGGTACCCCCCCCCCATTCCGTTTTTGTTAACCCCAAAATTGGGCTTTACCCCTTGGGTCGAATATGGGGCCGATCAATCCCGGGAGCATTTGGGACGAATGTCCCCAAAACGAAAAACAAACAAGTTTCCGAAGGGATAAAGGGGTTTTGACCTGGCTTAGTTTTGGGCGGAAACGCTTTTCGATCTTTCGCCATGAGTGTGCAGCCCACATAGAGAAATTCGTCAATAATTAAAAATTTTTTACGGTTTTCCTTTTTGTTTTGGGAAACTCACGTTCGTTTTTTTCCCCCCGAAAGATTTGGTTTTTTTTTTACCCATTAGTACCAAATTTTGAAGAGCAAAATTACGTCAAAGCATTTTTTTAAAAAGGCAGCTCGCCAGTGGGTGCTAACAGCTGAAACTGTCGTTCCCCTAAAGTTTTCCCCGCACCCATATTTTCCCCATAGTTTTAAATTAAAGTGTTTTTTTAACCTGAAACCACGGAAACCTTGAACAATTAGTCTTTAAATTTTGGGTTTATGGTCTGTTTTTCGGGATTTGTATGGTTTTTTTGGGTTTTTGGAAAAAATGTCAAGAAACCCCCCTGCTGTTGGGTACTATATGTTATTTAAATTGGGTATTTTCGTCATCGGGTTCCTTTTTCAATTTTTTTTTAAAATATCCGGCAAAAATTTTTTGAAACAGTTTCCCAAATGGAAGGATAGTTTAAAAAGGGGGTTCTGCCCAAAGGAAATGGGGTGTAAAATTTCCCCTTAAGCCAATATCGAATTGAAAAAGGCCTGATCTTTGGGGGCCCCTTTTCCCCCCCCGGCCAAAAGACCATCCACTTTTCCCTTATCCCTTTCTGGATCTTCACCCCTCCAACTTTTCATCCTTTTCCCGGGTTTAATTTAAATTGGCCACATCTTTTTTTCCGCAACCCCCGGAGCCCTAGGAAAACTGTTTCCCATGACTGTTCAATTTGGGTTGATTTTCTATCTCCCGCCCAAAGGGAAAACCTTTCAAAAAAAACTTGTTATGGTAAAAAGGTTCTTTCCCTTTTTCGGGGTGGGGGCCCAAGAAATTTTTTGGGGGAAAATTTCCCCCCTTTACAACAGCGGGGGTTTTGCGACACCCCCTGCCCCTTCCAGTTCTTGGGGCCCAAATCAAAAAGACAGGGGTTTTGCATTGGGGGCGGGGACGTTTGGGGATACATTTCAGAATTTTTTTTGTTGGTCCCTTTTCTTCGGGTTTCATTTTGCGCCCTGAAAGGGGTTTCCCTTTGGGACCCAACCTCCAACTTAAAAAAACAAAAGCGCGACTTGAATGGTAAAGCGGATATCCCATCAAAAGATGGCAGCATTCTTGCGCTGAAATTTCGCGCTGGGCCAAGAAATTGTATTATTAATTTTTGGGGAAATTGCAAGTTTAGCCGGGTCCTGTATCTTTAAGGGTTTTTGTGAGGATGTTTTTTTAATAGGTCTTTTAAATGATTTGGATTGTGGTTCCTTTTGGGCCGCATATTTTTGAAATGTATTTTTAGAACTGCATTTTTTTGGACATGAGGGGTTGGATGTCCATTTTTTGCTCCCATGATTAAAAATAATGAATTTTTGTGGGGGGTTTTAACCCCCTTCAGTCCCTGTGCCCAAATTTATATGGACATAAAATTTTAAAATTTTAACCCGGGGCAAATGACAAGTTTTTAAATTTTGCCCCTTTTTTTTTTTTTTTTTTTGGTAAAAAAAAATTTAAATTAAATTTTTTACCCCATTTAAATTTGGGAAAAAAATTTTCCCTTTTTAAGAAAGTTTGAAAATACAAAATCTGAAAAAAAGGGTAAAAAGGGAAAAAAAGGGGGTTTGGGGTTCCCAGAAAAATAATATATTCCTAGAAATTTGTTATTTTTTTGAGATACAAAAATGAAAAATTTTAAAAAAATTTTCAAAAAAAAATCTTGTTTTAGAAATTCTTCAAATTCATTTTTAAAAAAAATTTTAAAACTTTTTTCGGAAACCCAAAAATTTCCCCCAAAATTCTTTAAAAAAAAAAACGTGATAAAAAAATTTTGGGGAAAAACATGAAAAATTTTTAAAAAAAAATCGGGAAATTTTGGTTTTCCCATTGTTTAAAAAATATTTAAAATTTCCCAAATAAATTTAATTCGGGACGGGAAAGGGGTTTAAAAGAGGGTCATTACGTTCATTTGTAACCCATTTCATTTTTTTCCCGGGGTCCGTTGACAAATTCGTTTCTTCGAAAGGGGGAAAGGGAAAATAAAAACGCCCTTTTTGAGAACTGTCGAGTTTCTTTTTGCGACGCAAACAATACCCCTTCGCGCAAGGGGAATGTCGTTGACTTTGTTTAAAGATAAATTAGATCAGCATCTTTGTCGCCCCACCTCACCGAATCTGGCCCTGGCGGGTTTGTACAATGGGGGGTTTGGCTCATTTAGCCCCGGGATAAAATGGTAGAAACAGATTTTTCGAAGTAGTCTATTATGCTAGAAAATTTTGTTCGCGGTTCGTGGGTAAAACCCTTTGGGTAAATCAGGCGCGTCTTTAAACCCAAAAGCCGTGAAAAATGACTACTTCCCCGGTGTTCCCATTCGTACCAAAACCAGATCAGTAACTTAAAATAACGGACCAAGAACTTTGTTGATGTAAAAGATGCCCCGTTTTTGGGGAAAAACCACGAAAAAATTTTTGGGGTTTTTCAAAAAGTATTTTTCCGACGAGATTATTTTGCCCCCCCCTAAAAAGGTCCCTTTTTCTTGGAAAGTTTCTCCGGGTGCAAGAATTTTTCGTACAGTCCGGGCCCAAATGCTTTGCCCGGGCGGGCCCCTTAATGAAAAAAAAATTGTTTGGAAATGCCAAAAAATTTAAAACCATATCTTTTTTACTCACTACTACGTTTTAACCAGTATGTTTTTTGAAATTCTTAGAGATGAACAAAGAACTTAAACTTTTTTTTCCCAAAGTTGGGAAATCTTTTTTGTAAAAATTTCTTTTAGTTGTCTCACGTTTTTCCCTTGGATAAACCCTTTTTTTAACCCAAAAATATTACCCTGACTTTAGATTTTTCCAACGAAAATAGAGTTTGGGGCAAAAACAAAATGGGGGATTATCTTTGTGAAAAACCGGGCCCATCACGATTTTGGGAAATTAGGTATTGAAAGTTTTTGTTTTTGTTTTTTATCTTGTCTACGTGAAGTGCCCTCTGAGGTCCCATCTCCTGTAGGGAACAGGGGGGGAAAGGGCTTGCACTTTAAAACCTTTTCATTTGGTAAACTCTTAAAGGGGGTTGTATTTAAAAGGGTTTGGGGCCAGGGAACGGGGGTGGGGCTAAAGGGAACTCTCAATAGGGTTTCCTTTTTGGTTTTATTGGCATAACTTGAGGAACGTTAGTGTATTAAAGCCCTTCACTACTTTGATTATCTTTTTTCCTAAATTGCCCCCGTTACTGCAAGTCCCCCGGGTAAAACATTGCCATTTTCTGGCAAAACTGTTAAAAGCGGCTTCATCTATTGAAATTTTTTTATAAAAACGATTATGAACTTTAAAACCCTAACAACCACGCCGAAAAACGAATTTAGCAATACTTGAAGTCTGCAATGGTTTTCCCGGGAAAGTGCAGAAGGGGCGCCTTACAAAAACAATTGGGATAAAATGTTTATATAGTTAGGCAGAGGGGTCAAATTCAGAGCATTTTTGGGGGAAAATGTAAAATTCCACTATAAGCGTATTGTTTTTTTTCCTTTTACTCTGTAAAACTGACCCCAACAGGATGGATGCGAGCAATTTAAAAGACTTTCAAAACATTGACAACCCCCATAATTTTACGGGTTTCAACTTTCCGGGGGCCATGTTTTTTGTTTTTTGGGGAAAGAGGGTGGCATTTTGAACAGACATTACAAAATATTCCCAACGTTCAATTTTTTGAAAGGAAAAATTTCCTTTTTACAAAAAGGGTTCGGTTTTTTTTCCCCTTTAAAAACATTTTTGCCTGTGCCTCTCGAAGTTTTCACTTTAAACCCTTGGATTTGGTCCGGGGGGAAGTCTCCCTTTTTTCAATGTTAAAATATCTAAAATTTTTGGGTTTTCGGGCATGATTTAATTTCCCGGGGGTAAAACTCTTTTTTCTTCTCTGGTTTGTTTTAAGGGTGTTTCACGTGCATTAGCTTTGCGTAAACCCGTTTGCAAGCTTATTGGGACCGGGGTTGGGATGTTTTTAGAGGGGGTTTCACATGCCAATTTCTTATTTTACCGTTTTCAAGCTTTTTGCACGGCGTTTGGGTGTTTTGAAAAGGTGTTTTTTAAAGCAATTTTTTTGGTTTAAAACGTTTTCAAAACCCTTTTTTGCACGAGGTTTTGGGAAAAGTTTGAGAAGGTTTTCCCTTTCAATTGCTTGGTTACCCTTGCAAGCTTATTGCCGAAGTTTTGGGAATTTTTTTTGAATTTTTAAATTTACCGTGCAATAATTGGTCCCCAAAGGGTTTTAAAAACTTTATTGGGACGGCGTCGGATTGTTTGGGAAAGTGTTTCAAGTGCCCCTAGTATCTGTCTTTCTTTAAGGTTTTAGTGCCGGCGTTTGGGTTTTTTTGAGAAGGTGTTTCACGTGCAAAGATTGATCAAAACTTTTTTGTTTTAGCTTTTTTGCACGGGGGTCGGATTGTTTGAGAAAGTGTTTGAATGCCAAAAGGGGATCTTTCTTTTTTTTGAAGGTCCCAGTGGAAAAGGGGGTTGGGTTGTTTGGGGAATTGGGGTTTCACGTGCAATAGATTTAGTCCCCCGTTTTTAAGCTTTTTGCACGGGGTTTTGGGTTTTTTGAGAAGGTGATTCACGTGCAATAGTATCTGTCCTTTTTTTTGTAAGGGCTAGTGCACGGCGTTGGATTGTTTGAAAAAGGTTTTCACGTGCAATAGTATCTGTCTTTCTTTGTAGGTCTAGTGGGACGGCGTTTTGGGTTGTTTTAGAAAAGGGGTTTTTTAAGTGCGCATAGTAAACTGTCTTTCTTTGGTTTGTTATTGGCCGGCGTAGGGTTGTTTGGAAGGGGTTTCCGTGCAATAGATTCATTCCCCAAAGTTGTTAGCTTATTGCAAAGGCCCTTGGAAATTTTTTGAGAAGGTGTTTTTAAGTGCCCATATTTTCTGTCCCTTTTTTTGGGAAGGGATAGTGCACGGGGGTTGGATTTTTTTGAAAAGGTGTTTCAAAGTGCAAATTTGGGTTTTAGTCACAAGTTTTTAAGCTTATTGCAAAGGCGTTGGATTGTTTGAGAAAGGGGATTCAATTTCCATTTGTACTTTCTTTCTTTTAAGGTCTATGAACGGCGTTGGGTTGGTTTTTAAATTTTTGTTTTACGTGCAATGATTGAGTCCAAAAACGTTAAAACTTAATTTCCGGCGTTGGATTTTTTTGAGAAGGTGGTTTTAAAAAAATGGCCCAAATTTTTTCTGTCTTTTTTTAGGGGGGGTCTAGTGCACGACGTTGGTTGTTTGAGAAGGTTTTCCGTGCAATGATTTTATTTAAAAACGTTGTAAGCCTATTGCACGGCGTTGGGGTTGTTTGGAAAAAGGGGTTTCAAATGCCATAGTATTGTCTTTCTTTTTTAGGTTCCCAGTCACGGCGTTGGTTGTTTTTAGGGAAAGGGGTTTCACGTGCAATAGTTGAGTCACACGTTTAAAACTTATTTTCACGGCCCTTGGATTGGGTTTTAAAAGGGGGTTTCAAAGCCATAGTACTGTCTTTCTTTTAGGTCTATGCACGGGGGTTTGGATTTTTTTTGGGAAGGGGTTTCACCCTGCAAAAGATTGAAATCACCGTTTTTAAGCCCTTTTTCAACGCGTTGGATTTTTGAGAAGGTTTTTTTCAAGTGCCATATTAAACTGTCTTTTTTTATTTGGTCTAGTGCACGGCGTTGGATTGTTTTTAGAAGGTTTTTTTTCACGGGGCAAAGATTTTAGTCACCCCTTGTAAGTTAAATTTCACTGGTTTTTTGGGTTGTTTTTAGAAGGGTGTTTTCGAATTGGGCCCTAGTTAAACTGTCTTTTTTGTAAGGTTTTATTTCACGGCGTTTTGGGTTGTTTGGAAGGTTTTTTCCCGTGCAATAAAATTTTTGGGCACACGTTAATTAGCTTTTGCCGGCGTTTTGGAAATTTTTTGGGGAAAAGGGGTTTTTTAAGTGGTATAGTATCTGTCCCCTTTTTTTGTAGGTCTGTGGGCGGCGTTGGATTGTTTGAGAAGGGGTTTCACTGCAATAAAATTAGTCACACCCTTTTAAACTTTTTTGGGACGGCGTTGGGAAATTTTTTTTGGGGGAAGGGGGTTTTTTTCAAGTGCCATAGTAAACTGTCTTTCTTGGGAGGGGCTTTTTGCACGGCGTTTGGGTTGTTTTTAGGAAAGGGGTTTTCACGGGGCAATGATTGATTCCCACGTTTTTAAGGCTTTTTTTGCCCCGGGCTTTTGGGTTTGTTTTTGGGGGTTGGTTTCCCAAATTTCCCCTATTTATGTCCCTTTTTTTTAGGTCTAGTGCAAAGGGGGGTTTTTGGGTTGTTTAGAAAGGGGTTTTTTTACGTGCAATAATTTAGTCCCCACTTTTTAAGCTTATTTCACGGGTTGGATTTTTGGAAGGTGTATTCGAATGCCCCATAGGTTTTTTCTGTCTTTTTTGTAGGTTTAGTGCACGGGCGGGTTTGGGAATTTTGTTTTGAGGAGGGGGTTCCACGGGGCCAATAAATTTAGTTTACCCCCCCCCGTTTTTAATTAGCTTTTTGCACGGGGGTTTTTGGATTGTTTGAGAAAGGGGTTTTAAATGCAAAGATTGGGGTCCACTTTTTAAGCTTTTTTGCCGGCGTTGGATTGTTTGAAAAAGGTGTTCACGGCAAAAGGGTTGAGTCCCACGTTGTAAGCTTATTGCACGGCGTTGGGTTGTTTGAGAAAGGGGTTTCGAATGCCCTAGTACTTCTTTCTTTGAAAGGGCTATTTCACGGGGGGTTGGATTGTTTGAAGGTGTTTTTTACGTGCAATAGATTGGTCACAAACGTTAAAGCTTATTGCACGGGGGTTGGTTTTTTTGAGAAGGGGGTTTTTAAGTTTCTAAGTATCTGTCCTTTTTTTTTTGGTCTAGTGCCGGGGTTTGGGTTGTTTTTTAGAAGGGGTTTTTTACGTGCAATAGATTTTAGTCCACGGTTTTTAAGCTTTTGCAAAGGCGTTGGATTTTTTTGAGAAAGGGGTTTCAAGTGGGCCCTAGTATCTGTCTTTTTTTTGTTTGGTCTAGTGCCCCCGGCGTTGGATTGTTTTTAGAAGGGGTTTCAAAGTGCAATAGATTTAGTTCACACGTTGTAAGGGTTATTTTCACCCCGTTGAATTGTTTTTAGAAATTTTTTTAACTGCCAAGGGATCTTTTCCCTTTCCCTTTTTAGGTTTTAGTTCCCCCGCGTTGGATTGTTTTTAGAAGGTTTTTCACGGGGGCAATTACTTTGTTAAAAACGTTGGGGAAACTTATTTTCACGACGTTAGGATGTTTTTTAGAATGTGTTTCACGGGCAATAGATTGAGTCACACGTTGTAACCCTATTGCAGGGCGGGATTTTTTGAAAAGGTGTTTCAATGCCATAGTATTTTTTTCTTGTAGGTCTGGGGGCACGGGGGGTTTGGATTTTTTGGAAGGTGTTTCAGTGAAATAGATTGGGTCACACTTGTAAGCTTTTTGCAGGGGCGTTGGATTGTTTAAAAAAGGGGTGTTTCAACCCCATGTATCGTTTTTCTTTGTAGGTCTAGTGCACGGCGTTGGTTTGTTTGGGGAAAAGGTTTTTCACGTGCAAAGTTTGATCACCACGGTTAAAACCCCTTATTGCCCGGGGCGGGGGAGTTTGAGAAGGTGTTTCAAGGCCATAGGATCTTCTTCTTTTGTAGTTCTGTGCAGGGTTGGATTGTTTGGGAGAAGTGTTTCACGTGTAAAGATTGAGTCACACTTTTAAAAAGCTTATTGCACGGCGTTGGATTTTTGAAAAGGGGTGTTTCAATGCCATAGTATCGCTTTTTGTAGGTTCTAGTGCCGGCGTGGATTGTTTGAGAAGGTTTCCCACGTGCAATAGATTGGTCACCTTTTAAAGCTTATTGCACGGCGTTGGTTTTTTGAAAAGGGGTTTTTCCCAAAGTGCATAGTACTGCTTTCTTGAGGCGGCACGGCTTTGGGATTTTTTGGGGAAGGTTTTTCACGGAAATAGTTTTGAGTACACGTTGTAACTTATTGCACGGCGTTTGGATTGTTTGAAAAGGTGTTTCAAAGTGCCATAGTACGTTTTTTCTTGTAGGTCGGTGCACGGCGTTGGTTGTTTGAGAAGGTGTTTCACTGCAATGGAGGTCACACTTTTAAAAGTTTATTGCCCCGGCTTTGGGGTTTTTTGAGAAGGGTTTCAATGCCATATCTGTCTTTTCTTTGTGGTTTGTGCCCTTTTTTTTTTCCCTTTTTCCCCCCCCCTTTTAACTTTTTAAACCTTTTTTTCCCCGGGCCCCAACCCAAAAACCTTTTTTTTTAACACGGCGTTGGATTTTTGAAGAAGGTTTTCCCAAAAGTGAATAGATGAGTCAACGTTATAGCTTATTGCACGGCTTGGATTGTTTGGAAGGTTTCAAGGCAATAGTTGAGTCACACTTTTTGTAAGCTTTTGCACGGCTTTGGATTGTTGAAAAGGTTGTATCAGTGAAAAAGATTGAGACACGTTGTAAGCTTATTGCACGGCGTTGGTTTGTTTGAAAAAGGTTTTTAATGCCATAGTTTGTCTTTTTTGAAGGTCAGTGACGGGGGGTTTGTTTGAGAAGGGTTACGTTTGCAATGATTGGTACACGTTTAATAGCTTATTGCACGGCGGGATGTTTGAAAAGGTGTTTCAAGTGATAGTACTGTCTTTTTGTAGGTCTAGTGCACGGCTTTGGATTGTTTAGAAGGTGTTTCAAGTGCCATAGTTTCTGTCTTTCTATGTAGGTCTAGTGCACGGCGTTGGATTGTTTGAGAGGTGTTTCAAGTGCCATAGTATCTGTCTTTCTATGTAGGTCTAGTGCACGGCGTTGGATTGTTTGAGAGGTGTTTCAAGTGCCATAGTATCTGTCTTTCTTTGTAGGTCTAGTGCACGGCGTTGGGTTGTTTGAGAATGTGTTTCACGTGTAATAGATTGAGTCATACGTTGTAAGCTTATTGCACGGCGTTGGGTTGATTGAGAAGGTGTTTCACGTGCATAGTATCTGTCTTTCTTTGTAGGTCTTGTGCACGCTTTTGGGATTGTTTGAGAAGGTGTTTCAAATCCCATAGTATCTGTCTTTCTTTGTAGGTTAGTGCACGGGTTGGATTTTTTTTAAAGGTTTTTAAAAATCCCAAAGTATTGTCTTTCTATTAGGTCTGTCAGGGCGTTGGATTGTTTGAAAAGGGTTTTTCACGTGCAAAGATCACGCGTTGAAACTTTTTGCAGGGCGTTGGATTTTTAAAAGGGTGTTTCAAGGCCATAGTATTGTCTATCTTTGAGTCTAGTCCCGGGCGTTGGATTTTTTGAAAAGGTGTTCCCGTGCAATAGATTGAGTCACACGTTGAAACTTATTGCCGGCGTTGGATTGTTTGGAGGGTGTTCAGTGCCATAGTATCGTCTTTCTATGTAGGCTATTTGCAGGCGTGGATTGTTTGAGAGGTGTTTCAAGTGGCCATAGTATCTGTCTTTCTAATGTAGGTCTAGTGCACGGCTTTGGATTGTTTGAGAATGTGTTTGAAGTGCCATAGTGTCTGTCTTTCTTTTGAAGGTCTAGTGCACGGCGTTGGGATTGTTTGGAAGGGTTCACGGGGCAATAGATTGAGTCCACAGTTGTAACTTATTTGCACGGCGTTGGATGTTTGAGAGGTGTTTCAAGGCCATAGTATCCTGTCTTTTTGTGGGTCAAAGTGCACGGCGTGGATTGTTTGAGAAGGTGTTCACGTGCAATTGCTTGTGTTCACGTTTGCAAGTTTATGCACGACTTTAGGATGTTTGAGAATGTTTTTTCACGTGCAATAGATTGAGTCACACGTTGAAAGCTTTTTGCACGGGGGTCGGATTGTTTGAGAATGTGTTTCAAGTCCCATAATTTGTCTTCTTTGAAGGTCTATTTGCACGGCGTTGTTTGTTTGAGAAGGTTTTCACGTCCCATATTGAGTCACACTTGAAAGCTCTTTGCACGGCGTGGATTGTTTGAGAATTTTGTTAAAGTGCATAGTATCTGTTTTTCTTTAAAGGGTCTAGTGCAGGGCTTTTGGGTTGTTTGAGAAGGTGTTTCACGTGCAATAGATTGGCACACTTTGTGAAAGCTTATTGCACGGCGTTGGATTGTTTGAGAAGGTTTTTCCCAAGTGCCATAGTACTGTCTTTCTATGTAGGTCTAGTGGCACGGCGTTGGGATTGTTTGAGAAGGTGTTTCACGTGCAATATATCTGTCTTTTTTTGGGTAGGTCTAGTGCAGGGGCTTTGGGAAATTGTTTGAGAAGGTTTTAAAGTGCCATAGATCTGTTTTCCTATGTAGTCTAGTGCACGGCGTTGATTTTTTTGAAAGGTTTGTTTCAAGTGCCATAGTATCTGTCTTTCTATGTAGGTCTTTTTTGGCCGGCGTTGGTTTTGTTTGAGAGGTGTTTCAAGGTGCCATAGTATTTTGGTTCTTTCTATGTGGTCTAGTGCACGGTTTGATTGTTTGAGAAGGTGTTTCAAGTGCCAAGTATCTGTCTTTCTTTGTGGGTCTAGTGCACGGTTGATTGTTTGAGAAGGTGTTTCAAGTGCCTAGTTTCGTTTTCTATGTAGGTTAGTGCACGGCGTTGATTGTTTGAAAAGGTTTTCACGTGCAATTGAGCACACGTTTGAAGCTTATTGCACGGCGTTGGTTTGTTTGAGAAGGTGTTTCAAGTCCCATAGTATCTGTCTTTCTTTTTTGGTCAGTGCACGGGTTTTTTGGGTTTGTTTGAGAAGGTTTTCACGTGAAAATAGATTGGTCACAGTTGTAAGCTTATTGCACGGCGTTGGATTTTTGGAAGGGGGTTCAAGTGCATGTATCTGTCTTTCTTTGTGGGTCTAGTTGCACTGGATTGTTTGAGAAGGTGTTTCCAAGTGCTATAGTACTGTCTTCTTTGTAGGTCTGTGCACGGCTTTGGGAAATTTTTTTAGAAGGTTTCACGTGCCTAGTATCTTCTTTCTTTGAAGGCTAGTGCAGGGGTTGGATTGTTTGAGAAGGTGTTCACGTGCAAATAGATTGAGTCACACGTTGTAGTTATTGCACGGCGTTTGGATTGTTTGAGAAGGTGTTTCAAGTCCCATGATCTGTCTTTCTTGTAGGTCTATGAAAGGGCCTTTGGGTTTGTTTTGAGAAGGGGTGTTATGTGAAATTGCTTGTGTTACACGTTCAAGCTTTTGCACGACGTTAGGATTTTTTGAGAATGTGTTTTCACGTGCAATAATTGAGTCACACGTTTGTAAGCTTATTGCACGGCGTCGGATTGTTTGAGAATGTGTTTGAAAGTGCCATAGTACCCTGTCTTCTTTGAAGGCTAGTGCACGGCTTTGGGGTTGTTTGAAAAGGGTGTTTCACGTGCAATAGATTGATTTCACCTTTGGGTAACTTATTGCACGGCGTTGGATTGTTTGAGAAGGTTTTTTCAAGTGCCATAGTATCTGTCTTCCCTATGTAGTCTAGTGCCGGCGTTGGATTTTTTGAGAAGGTGTTTCAATGCCATAGTATCTGCCCTTTCTATGTAGGTCTAGTGCACGGCGTCGGATTGTTTGAGAATGTGTTTGAAGTGCCATAGTATCTGTCTTTCTTTGTAGGTTTTTGTGCCGGCTTTTGGATTGTTTGGGGAGGTTGTTTCACGTGCAATAGATTGATCAGCTTTTGTAAGTTTATTCCCAACGGCGTTGGATTGTTTGAGAAGGTGTTCAATTGCCAAAGTATTGTTTTTCTAGGGTAGGTCTAGTGCACGGCTTTGGTTTGTTTGGAAAGGTGTTCAATGCCTAGTTCGTCTTTCTTTGTAGGTCTAGTGCACGGCGTTGGATTGTTTGAGAAGGTTGTTTCATGCAATGTTCCATTCCGTGCTTATTGCACGGCGTTGGATTGTTTGAGAAGGTGTTTCAAGTGCATAGTATCTGCTTTCTTTGTAGGTCTAGCACGGCGTAGATTGTTGGAAGGGTTTTTGTGCAATAGTTGGTTCACACGTTGTTATTATTGCGGGTTGGATTGTTTGAGAGGGGTTTAGTGCCATTATTTGGGTTTTCTTTGTAGGTCTAGTGCGGCGTGGATTGTTTAGAAGTGTTTCCGGCAATTGATTGAGTCACACGTTGTAACTTATTGCACGGTCGTTGGATTGTTTGAGAGGTGTTCAATGGTTATGTATCTGTCTTTTTGTAGTCAGTGCACGTTGGATTTTTTAGAAGGTGTTTCAAATGCCATAGTATCTGTCTTTCTATGTAGGTTTTCACGGCGTTGGATTGTTTTGGAAGGCTGTTTCACGTAATGAACGCGTTGTTAGCTTATTGCACGGCGTTGGAGTGTTTGAGAAGGTGTTTCAATGCCATAGATCTGTCTTCTTGAGTTAGTGCACGGCGTGGATTTTGAGAAGGTATTCATTGCAATATAGTCTGTCCTTTTGTAGTAAGGGGGCCGGTGGATTGTTAAACGTTTCACGTGCAATAGATTGCAGGCGTTGTTTTTTAGGGTTATTGCACGGCGTTGGATTGTTTGGAAAGGTTTTCAGTGCCATAGTATTGTCTTTCTTTGTAGGTCTAGTGCGGGGGTAGATTGTTTGAAGTTTAGTGCAACAGTTGGATTTTTGGAACGGTTGTTAGCCTATGCACGGCGTGGATTGTTTGAGAAGGTTTTCAAGGCCTGTATCTGTCTTGGGTGTTGTGTTTAGTGCACGGCGTTGATTGTTTGAGAAAGTGTTTCACGTGAAATAGATTGAGTCACAAGTTGTAAGCTTATTGCACGGCGTTGTTTGTTTGAGAAGGTGTTTCAGTGCCATAGTCTGTCTTTCTTTGTAGTTCTAGTGCACGGCGTTGGATTTTTTTGAGAAGGTGGTCACGTGAATAGATTGACCACGTTGTAAGCTATTGCGCGTTGGATTGTTTGAGAAGGTTTCACGTGCAATAGATCACACGTTTGTAAGTTTGCACGGGTTGGATTGTTTGAGAATGTGTTTCAAGTGCCATAGTATCTTCTTTCTTTGTAGGTCTAGTGAACGGCGTTGGATTGTTTGAGAGGTTTAAGTGCCATAGTTTTTCTTTGTAGTCTATGACCGTTGGATTGTTTGGAACGGTTTTTCACGTCAATAGATCAACGTTGTAACTTTGCGTTGGTTGTTTAAGAATGTGTTTCACGGCAATATCCACGTTTGAGATTTTGCACGGCGTTGATTGTTTGAGAAGGTTTTCAAATGCCATAGTATCTTTCTTTGTAGGCTAGTTGCGACGGCGTTGATTGTTTAAAAGTTTTAGTGCAATAGACATAGCTCATGCACGGGTAAGCTTATTGCGCGGGTTGATTGTTAGAAGTGTTTTCAAGTGCTCAGTATCTCTTCTTTGTAGGTTAGTGAACGGCGTGGTTGTTTGAGAGGTTTTTACGTGCAATGATCACACTTGTAAGTTTTGCACGGCGTTGGTTGTTTGAGAAGTGTTTCACGTGCATAGATTGAGTCACAGGGTTTTTGCTTTAAGGCGTTGATTGCTTTGAAAAGGTGTTTTCAAGTGCCTTAGTGTCTGTCTTTTTGGTTAGTGCACGGCGTTGGATTGTTTGAGAAGGTGTTTCACGTGCAATAATTATCTTGTAGCTTATTGCACGCGTTGGATTTGTTTGAGAAGGTGTTTCAGGGATAATAATTCTTCTTGTTTTTATGCGTTGGATTGTTTGAGAATGTGTTTCACGTGCAATAGATTGAGTCACACGTTGCAAGCTTATTGCCGGCGTTTGTGTTTGAAGGGTTTTGTGCATGATTACACGTTGTAAGCTTATTGCACGGCGTTGATTTTGAAGTGTTTCAGTGCCATAGTAATCTGTCTTTCTTTGTAGGTCTAGTACGGCGTTGATTGTTGAGAAGTGTTCAAGTTCCATAGTTTGTTTTTTGTAGGCAAGTGAGGGCGTTAATTGTTTGAGAAGGTTTTCACGTGCAATGATCACACGTTGTAGCTTATTGCCGGCGTTGGTTGTTTAAGAGTGTTTCCGGCATGGATCATTTGTAAGCTTATTCAAGGCTGGTGTTTGAGAAGGTGTTTCAAGTGCCTAGTAATCTGTCTTTCTTTGTAGTCTAGTAGAACGGCGTTGGATTTTAGAAGGTTTTTTTTTATCACGTGAAATAGACACACGTTGTAAGTTTAAATTTGCAGGGCCCGTTGTTTGTTTGAGAAGGTGTTTCAAATGCCATAGTATCTGTCTTTCTTTGTGGGTCTAGTGCAGGGCTTTTGGATTGTTTGAGAATGTGTTTCACGTGTAATAGATTGAGTCATACGTTGTAAGCTTATTGCACGGCGTTGGTTTGTTTAAAAAGGTGTTTAACGGGGCAATAGACAAGTCACACGTTGTAAGCTTATTGCGCGGCGTTGGATTGTTTGAGAAGGTGTTTTCAAGTGCCTTAGTATCTGTCTTTCTTTGTAGGTCTAGTGGCACGGCGTTGGATTGTTTAAAAAGGGTGTTTAACGTGCAATAGTTCAGTCACACGTTGAAGCTTTTTGCACGGCGTTGGATTGTTTGAGATGGTGTTTCAAGTGCTGATCTGTTTTTCTTTGTGGGCTAGTGCAAGGCGTAGGTTTGTTTGAGAAGGTGTTTAATCGTTGCA
>JAMZAV010011340.1:0-30342 GCA_024449915.1 Sweltsa coloradensis | reverse complement strand
AACCCCCCAAAAGTTTGGGTTTTCCGGGTCCGGAACCGGATGAAAACTTTGTTTTCTTTCTTTTTTGGTTTTTCTTTCTCATTGTTTGTTTAAACATAATCGCTCAAGTTGCGTGTATTTTTTGTATATCTCGTGCTTTTTTTTCACGTTCTCTGGCGTCAGAAAATCTCTCGTGGATATCATTGGTTTTCGTACTCAGCATTCGACGTCTGATTGTCTTGTACATAATTTTTCTCGATTTTTTTTTGTTTGTTTTTCTCTGGTCTAAAGCACATTTATATTAGTGATTTTTCTTGTGTTTATGCTCTCGTCTGCTGATTTTATAACGCATCTTTTTTCCCCATACACTTTTTGAAATGACGTGTCAATTTACGAAAACTGCTCTTTCTCTCCTTGTGTTCCGTCATTGCTTTTATTTTTTGTCTCGCGCCTCGTGTGTTTTTTTTAATAAACCGTGCTCACTTTTTGAATTGTTCTCTTCCGTGTTTTTTGTCTTTTGTTCTCCGTTTGGTATTTGTACCTACGTTCACCATGGAAAGTTACAAGCAAACAGAAACGTTGGTAGTCGTCGTGAATTTGTTTTTGCTAGCGTTCAGAGAACACCGACCGTTCTTAAAATCAAACCCGTTGAGTGATTCGTGTGGGCCCTGGGTTTTCGACAAGCTCTCTGCGTTGGAGGGATTTTAAACACCCAAAATGTCAATTTCGATTCAACACGCAGTTAAAAAGCACGGCGAGCCCCACCGAAATCGATAAGGCCCAAAACGTTTTGAGATTTTCTCTATGCAGAAAAAGCTGGGGGAGACAGGCGTTCACGATGAACCCCAAAAAAACGGAAAAAAAATAGTGGGAAGGTTTCATTTGGGAAAAAATGTTCAAAAGGTAAAAAAAAAAAGCGATACAAAAGGGGGGAACCCAAAAAATGCCCCTTAGGTTTCAAAATGGGGGCCCATGAATAAATAGGCCATTATTTACCTATTTTAGGAAAAAAGGGACGGAAAATAACGAAAGGGAAAGTTGCTACAAGGCAAAAATTTTTTAAGGGTGTTAAAAATGGTTACAGTGGGGGAGCCATAAAAATAAAAACCTACGATTCAAAATGGCCGCCATGTTTGAAAATAGTATTATTTTATTTTTTGGAAATATAAACATACTGAAAAAAATGATAAAAAGGTCCCACTAGCCAGGCTCTTTTTAAGATTATAGAAAATTTTTCAGAGGGGAGAAAAAACAATACCTTTTACAATTCAAAATGGGGGGCCATGAATGATAGGTGTATCAAATTATTTTTCTATTTTTAAATGTAAAAAGACGGCAAATAATGATGGGAAGGTGCCTTGGCAAAACTTTTTTTTTTTAGATGTAATGAAGGTTTACAGAGGGGGAGCCAACAAACAGCCCTTACGATCCAAAAATGGCCCCCACGAATTCAATTGGTACCTTATTAGTATCAAATTTCGAATGTTAAAGATGGAAAAATTGAAGAAAGGTGAAAACTTGGAAAATTTACTCTCAAATTTGTGAGGGTTTTATGGGGACCCCAAGAAAAATTTATTAACGTTTCAAAAGGGTCGCCATGATTAAAAATGTGTTTTTTTTCCTATTTCGTGTGAACAGAGGCAAATGATAAAAAGGGCCATTTTGGAAAAAACATTTTAAGATGTTGTATAGGGTTTTCAGGGGGGACCCCCAAGAAAAATATCCCTTACAATTCAAAAGGGCCGTCATGATTAAAAATGTTATTTTTTCCCTATATTTCTTTGATAACATTAATAAGATATTAAATGAAAAAAGACATTTTTGTAGATTTTAAAAAGTGGATATTTGAGCACCTTTTCCCTTACTTCTTTTTTATATTTTTAATTGGACGTGGTTCATCCTCGGGAAAAAAACTGAAATTGAGAAAATAAATAAATAATATTTATCAAGTGCTGAACATAGCGTAACGAGATGAAAAAAACCATCCCTAAATTTAAGAGATTTATATATTATATCCTTTAACTTTTTTAAAAGTCTATAATAACTTCTAAGACGGGGATTTCCTGGGAACAGCGTTCGTCGGCAGTTTATTTATTTGCGTATAAAGCAACAGTTTAAAAAAATTCAACAATGTCAAGGATTAAAACCAAAGTCTTTTAAAATTTATAAGTATAAACATAAATCAAGTCAGCCAGCCAGGAAAAAAGCGTCGGTGTTGCCATGGATCTCGGACCAGTCGCCCGGGTCGAGCTAGGGGGCTTCCTCACAATGGGGTAGGGGTCTGACGGGGTTCGCCCATCCAGGCCGGATGGTATCGCGCCACTTAAACAGGGAGTCTGCGCATGACCATGATTGGTTTTTTATGCGGTTTATCTGGTCACAAGTGTCGGGGCAGGTCAAAGCCTGGTACGGGGGTAGTTGGAACAAACAATGCCGGGGAAAAACCCCGCAAAG
This sequence comes from Sweltsa coloradensis, assembly GCA_024449915.1. Classification (NCBI taxonomy): domain Eukaryota; kingdom Metazoa; phylum Arthropoda; class Insecta; order Plecoptera; family Chloroperlidae; genus Sweltsa; species Sweltsa coloradensis. The sequence continues at coordinate 27,909 of JAMZAV010011340.1, read as the reverse complement.
GGGCATTTTTGCATGAGCATCGAGTGATGCCCCCTTTTATCACGAGCACTGACAAGCTTCTGCAGCAGTCCCATATCCCCGGCAGTCTAGTCCTTTTTGGATGCCAAACTCCCCATTCAAGAACCCCCCCCATTTTTAGGTGATGAAGAAATTTGGCGTAAAAGTTTTAGCACTTCCCAAAGATGTCCTCCTTTTTACAGCCACCTGAATGGAGCTGCGTGCGTTTTTAGTGGGGGGAAGGTGTCAACACTTTTGTTTCTTCGATGTAAAAAGGATTTCCTTGTTTTCTTTGACTTTTCCTACATCCGTGCGTGGTCGTACAAAAAAAACCAAAAAAACTTTCTAAGACATTTGAGGGGTTTTTTGGAAACTTTCTGAAAACGGACGGAAATTTCATGAAAAAAACTGAGTGACAATTATCGAAAGTTTTCCAACTTCCAAGCATTTTTTTTCCCTTTTGGGAGAAGGAGGTACGGTGATCCATAGTCCCCAATGATGCGGCCATCGCCTCTTCAAGAGAATCACATAAAAATACCACAATGGCGCCTCAGCATTTGAGATGATCAAAAAAAACCACTTTGGTCAGGCTTCTGCAAAATCAACCGTGTTCCAGCGTGATTGCGAGAATGGAATACAACTCTTGTTTGTTTGGGGCATTGAAGAAAGTCGTTCATTTTCCAAGTAATGGTAAGAAACAAGAACAAAAAAATACAAACAAAAATAAAAAATTTCCTGTCCGTTGCAAAAAATTTCCAAAACCACTCAAGACGTCTTAGAAAATTATGTGTTCTTTTGTACGACGCCAAACGGATGTAGGAAAAGTCAATGAAGCAAGAAAACCCTTTTTTACATCAAAAGAAAAAAAGTGTTGACAGCTTCCTTCTTTTAAGACAAAATCCAGCTCACTTTCAGTGTACTGCTTATAAGGGGACATTTTTTGGGGGAAGGCGATATTTTTACGCCAATTTTTCATCACCAAAAAATGGGGAGGTTTTGAAAATGGTGGAGTTTGGCATCCAATTTTGATAGACTGGGGAATATGGGACTGCCAGAGAGCTTTCAAGTGCTCGGTAAAAAAGGGAGCTCACACGATGCCATGGCAAAGAGCCGGGCTTTCCTGTGCTTTGTTATGTTCCAACTGCCGACTGAACGCTGCAACCCAGGTAAAACCCAGTGCTAGAAAGTTATAAAAATTTTTTTTTTAAGTTAAAGGATAAATATATAAATCTCTTTTATTTCTGGATGGTTTTCATCTCTTTTACAGCTATATTCAGATTTTATATTTTTTTTTTCCTCATAATTCATATTCCAGAGGATAAAGACATATTATTATAAACACCTCAATTTCAAAATGTAAAAAAAGAAGAAAGGAAAAGTGCTCAAATGTCCAGTCATTAGAAATCAACGTAGGCCCTACATGTTTTTTTTTTTACTATATATAGTACTTAAAATTTAAAATTTAAATGTGATCATAGGAATATAGGAAACAATATACTTTTTTCAATATGGGGCCTTTTTTTAAATTTGAAAGGATTTTTTTTCTTGGCCCCCCACGTAAAACCATATAAACATTTTAAAAATTTTTTTGGCCAAGTGGCCACTTTTATCATTTGCCGTCTTTTTAATTTCAAAATAGGAAAAAATCCCAAAATTTAAAAATTCTTTTTGGCGACCATTTTGGAATGAAGTGAAATTTTTTCTTTCCCCACTTAAACCCATCAAAACTTTGAATTTTTTGAAAAGGGCCTTTTAAAAAAAAAAAAGAAAAAAAAAAAAAAAAATATAATAAGGTACGAAATTGTAATTCGGGGCGGCCTTTTTTGGATCGAAAGGGGCTGTTTTGCTTGGCCCCCCCTCGAAAACCCTTCTTTTATCATCAAAAAAAAAAAAACGTTTTGCCAATGGACACCTTCCTATCATTATTTCCGTCTTTTTACAAAAAAAAATCGAAGATAATTTGATAACCAATCATTCATGGCCGCCTTTTTTGAATTGTAAGAGGTATTGTTTCTTGGTCCCCCTCTGTAAATTTTTCTATAATTTTAAGAAGGGCCCTTTGTGCAAAGGGGCACCTTTTTAATTATTTTCAGATTTTTATATCCAAAAAATTTAAAATAATACATATTTTTAAACATGGGGGCCCTTTTTGAATCGAAAGGGTCATTTTTATGGCCCCCCCTGTAACCCATTTTTAACATCTTAAGAATATTTTTTGATGTACCCCTTTCAACATTTTTTACCGTCTTTTACATCAAAATGGAAAAATAATGGGCCCTTTCATTCATGGCCGCCATTTTGGAATCCTAAGCAACTTTTCCGGGGCTCCCCTTCTGTATCGTTTTTTTTTGACCTTATGAACTTTTTCCCAAGTAAAACCCTTCCTAATTTTTGCCGTTTTATTTGTGAAAAACCAGACAAAGGGTTTCTCGGGGGCGTAAGTTGACCAGCCTGTCAGTGGACTCAACCGGGGCTGCCCCCCTCCCTGCAAAAATCTCACATCTCTCTACCAGAAATTTAAACCCCCTAAGTTCGGGGTGCTTTTGCAAAGGGGCCCGAGTTCTATCCCTGTCAACCCTCTATAGACAAAAACACATCTTTTAGGTAATGTGAGAAGTTGCTTTACCTCAAACCCCTCTTTGTCCGAACAAGCTCTACATTATCTCCGAGTTTCAAATTGTGGGGAAAAGCTTCCTCGGGCTTTAAAGCTCTTATCTCTCGTCATCAGAACAAGAGACTTCTAGGCAGGCTATTTCAAAAAGATACTAAATTTGTTCCTCCAAGACTTGGGCCTATGAAACTTCAAAGCTTCCTCAAAGTCCATCGAAATTTGGGTTGAAAGTTTGAAAGCACAAATTTTCCGGATTTAGGCGATTTTCTGCTGCTATTTTATTGTTATTAATTAGCCCCCTCTTCTGGAAAAGTTTTTCGAAACAAAAGCATTGTTCAACTCAGTCCTGATTATAAATCTTTTAATCGTTTTTTGGGGAACAACAGTTGCACTATGGAGCTTTGTGCTGCGGAAAAAAACCGACAATGTACCAAGATTTTCTAATCCCTCAAAGAAGGTTTAAATTCTTTTTAGTATCGTCCGCCCTGTTTCAAACTCAGTACGAGACACTTTAGTCTGATCATCCGCGCTAATGTGGTCCCCCTTCCTTTGCGTCCCCTCTCTGAAGTAACACCACTTTGTTCAGTGCGATTTTTTCGAGGTCAAGCGTCAATGAACGCTATGACACTCGCGACTTTGAAACGTGGTTTTTAATTGCATGGGGGCGCACATGCGTTTCAATGGCGTCTAAAAGTTCGTGTTCCATGTGCCGTGCAAAAACACCATTCAAGGCCCCCAACGCTCCCCCCCCCCTCCTCGTTGAGGAAGTGACTCACCCCGGGCCCCAAGTCGCAGCCGCTCAAGCTCTTTTTTTTTCAATCCGGGGGTTTTTCGAATCCACGAAAAAAACTGTCCTGTTGGGCACGATTCGCGGCTCATCAGCGATCAAATGGGATTTTGAAAAACCTTTCCCTGCGGAAATAGATCTGGGTCAAGATCCACCACACAAAACCGCTAGTGAAAGGGGAGGTTTGAAGACCCACCTGCCATTTCACAACCTCAGGTGTTGGACCCACTCCACTCGTGCCCTCGGGGACTGTCGTTGTAAGTCGCCCCCCGTCGCTTACTCAAACGTAATCGATGTTAAGCCACGTTTCTCCTTATTTCCGGCAATTGCCTACGTTTCGGTGCCCATTGATCTTAGAACGTACGTGATTTTGATCTTGGGCGGACGATCGTTTCAAGTCCCTGGCGCTTTTGATTTTCCCACGGCGCAAAACCCTACTCAACATTCTATGCGAATGGTTTTCATCCGGGTAGTAGGCCAGCCGACTCAATACGGTTTTCGGGGGGTGTTGCTGGGACCACAAACTATCAAACCGCCCTCTGAGCCTCATGTTTTTTTTTTCCGGTCGCCAACCCTCCTTTGGAGAGAACGCCCTCTTTTCTGGGAATCAGAAGAATGAAATACCCACTTCTTGGCCCCTCTCGATACTCTCGCTAAAGAGCTTTTTCTCACCTCCCATTCCGTGATTCTCACGGACGCTATTCTGGGGTTTCCCCATTCAAACCTGACTGAAAAATCCCAGGATTAAACCGGACGTGGGGCCTTAAAACTTTTCTCATTTTTAGAGCGTGACTGAAACACGACCCCCCCTTTCATGCGGTATAATAATTTCATGAGGATACGATCAGGCGCTGCACAGAGCCCGCTTTTAAACCCTTTCGAGTAATAAACCCCATCATTGTGTACGTAAAATCCCCAGCTCCACCACTAAATTGCGAGGGGTTTTTAAACGCATCCTCCCCTACAAGAGTGGTATTTCTTCAATCAAGTTTTTGCTGAGTGGCCCAAAAACTGAGGGTGATTTTTCCTTTTATTCTCACCACGTTTCGTACACACCAGTGCTCTGTGTGCAGTTTTCGAAAAAGTCCCGTCAAATTCTGGGGCACGAGGACGATCGCGTTTTTCGCACTTTTTTTGGCGTCTCAGCCGCCGGGCTGAGCGGTATAAACTAACACAGTGACCTAGGGTCTCACGCCCTCTTGCTTTTCAAGCTCAAAGAGTTTTGCGCACTGTCATTGCGGGGGGCGTGAAGTTTCCCTTAGCTGCACGCGCCTTACTTCCAGCATTTACATCGACGCTTGCGCCGGTGCACGGACCGATGAAGCTCGCGAGCTTCAGGAGACTGCAGCCCTCACTCAATGCCGGGGTGGCTCCGTAAGGGGGCCCCAGTAACTTTTCCCGAAGTCTTAGCCTCCCCCTCAGGACCAGACCCCTTGGGTTCTTAAGACGCCCAAAAAGTCTAAAAATTCTGGGGCTGCTTGGGACCTCGTTCAGACTGCTTCAGCTTTCACACTCTCCCCCTTTGAGGATGCGTCACAAAACGTTCTTTTCTCCGTTTATTGCTCGTATATTGATCCATCTTTTCTAAAACCTTTGTTTGTTGGATAAAAAATCTAAGCAACCAACCTGGCTCTTCGCGTAGATGGGACGAATCACTTCAGATTCGCTCGTCAAAAACGGGGTTTGGGCAATTGAAAGCGTGCCCAAATGGCGACGTTCGTACCCCGGCCTCCTCGGTGTATGGTGCTCCCTCCCGCGGGTAGGATTCTGTGTGCTTCCGAAAAGGCGTACGCCGCTGTGCCTATTGCATGTAGAGACAACTCTCACATTTTTTAGATTGCTTAGAGCTAGGAGCAAGGTCGCGCCCGTAAAACCCCCTCACTTTTCCAAAAACGGGAAAAACTTAGTGGAGCCCTCTTGTTGTCCCGGGTGCTGACAGACACTCTCCCGCTTAAAAACTTTGAAAATTGAATCTGGCTGTCTTACTGATTTACCATGTTCTCACGGGGCTCGTACCCCTCCGTATCGCTAAAGACGTTCGTCGCCAACGTGTGGTTGAAATCCCGAGAAACGTCTCCTACGTACTGGACGCACGTACGTTTCTGAAGAAAACCCAGTGATTGTGCTTGGGGGGGTTGCCCCCCCTTAGAACGTTAGGGCCCCCTTTGGGGTCAAGGGTCCCCTTCATGCGTTCTCCCCCTTCCCACGTGGCCCTCCGTGGTCCCTGTTCGCCCCCCACCCCGCCCCGTCCCGAGCTCAAACGCCCCCACTGTCTTGATCATTTCATGACCCCGTCGTGATCCCTTGGGTTTTTAAGCCCCCCCCAAAGTTTTTCTACGCCTTGAAAGCAAAGCGCGTGTTGGCCTGGGGGCGTTTCTAAAGAATTCTTCTCGCCCGACGCCCCGCCTTCCTTTGCCCACCGGGCCGCCCTTTCCCGTCTGGCTTGATGACGCAATGAATTTTTTTGTGCGGCTCATCAGAAGCTTTACTCGCTGACGAGCTTAAAGGGGTCTTGTAAACCCAGACCGCTGTTTCTCGACTCCCCACTTAAAGCCGTTCATGCCCCCGGGGGTTTTCGGGGGGCGGCGGATTTACACAACTCCTTGCTCCCTGAAGAAGTTGTCACCCCCTCTTGCTCCCCAAAAAGGCGCATCTTTCCTCACTCTTGGTGACGAGTTTCATCGCATTTCTTTGCACTCTGGCCCCTCTTTCCGTTCAAGCCCTCATCCAGCAACATAGGGATTATGTCCTGCGAGGTTACTCCGACAACGTATTAACGTTGCTTCGTGTTACAAGTTTCGCCCCAAAACCTTTTCAGCCTCTCATGGCTGATTTTCCCGAATCTCGTGCCAGCTTCACGCGCTTTTCTCAACGTCGGCACGTTTAGCAGGATTTTTCTGTGAAGACGAGTACTCGCCGAAACGCCCCCATACCAAAGGAACCTAGTCTTTCATTTGCATGGCTACAAAGGCTGCCCTTTTGGGATTTGGTCCCCGATCTATCCACGAAGCTTCCCGGGCTTGTTAGATCGTTTTCTTGTCGTCGGGGCCTTCCGGCTCACATATTTTCCGACTTTTTTCGAAATTTACGCCGGTGCGCCTACTCCCCGCGAGATTCGCCTTTCTCGCTCGCCCGAGAATCAATTTTGATGCCCCCCCACCGTGCCTTTCAGGGCATTTTAACCCTCCCTACCCCCCCAATTTTGGGGGGCCTCGGGGAACCCGGGGGTTAAATCCGCAAAGTTATTGCTCTGTGCCTGATCAGGACCCCCCTCACCCTTTAAAGAGTTTGCCACCCTCTTCGCGCTTTTTGAAGCCGTGCTAAAACATCCCCCCCCTCTGGCCACTTCTTTTGGGGGCCCCGCCGAGGGCCCCCGACATTTTCCCCCCCGCCCACCTGCTAATTGGCACCACTCTCTTAGCGCCTCCAGAACACCTTTGGCCACCGATGCGTCACCCCTCTCCGTGGATCGTGTCCTAAATTGCACCAAAACGTTCGGGACTCGTTGGTCTACTGAGTATTGATACTCAAAGCAAAGGGAAAGTGGATTCGCGCATGCCCCAAAAATCTCAAGCTTGGCGACGTGGTTTTTTCTTTTTGGGAACCCCCCTGTACTCCTCTTTCGGGGCCCCACGGGATGACAACGTCCCAGCAAGGACAGACAGTTTAGAGTGGTTTCGCCCGTTATAAAGGGATGTTTACCCCCCGGTAAACAAATGGGTTCCCCCCCCCCCCCCTTATTTTTTTCGTGTCGGACTTGTTTTTATATTTGTAGTTTCTATTGTCTCTCTTGGTCTATTTAAAAATGTATTTATTTTGGGTGGGCGGTTATGTTCGCCCCGATTATTTTTTTTGTTTTTTCGTCCTTGTTTAGTGCTAGTTTCATTGTATTTTATTTTCTCTTTTCTTTTTGGTTTTTTACTCGAGTGTTTTTCCCCCGGTTTTTGTCATGTGATCTGGTTTGGCCAAATCACGTTCGTTTTTTTTATTTCCTTTGACCGCATATTTTCATCTCTGGGTTTAGTTCACGAGGGTCTGTCGTTCTGAAAGGTCGCTCTCTATTATCACTCTCGCCCGTATAGGGCAAAACCCAGTTCATTCCCCTTTCTCCTGCATGCTTTCTGAGTGGTCTTTGCCATGCTGCAAAATAAGGCTTTTTCCCATTGGCCGCATCAGTGCGCACTGTGCCCCCTAGTGCGCACGGATTGCCATTGCCTTTCATTTGTTCATTTTGTAATTTATTAAAGGGAGGTTGAAAACAATGCATCTCTGCCCTCCCCGAGGCATGCCAAGGGAAAACGCCATAAGTTCTCTGAACTTTTTTTTCCGTTTTTTATCACTTCTTTTTCTTCAACTGGCCAGCTCTATTTACCCTTTTCCTACCCCCCTCGACGTTGACACACGACTTTCGCGACGACCGGACGAAGAAGTTCGCCGACATCCGAACCTCACGACGCGGGGGCAACCAGTCCAGCGGAAGTATTCTGCACAATCAAGTAAGTTCTCTTCGCTTTTTATTTCCGTGTTCTTCCTTGCTTCTTATTCTTTAAAAAACCCAAATTACAGTCCACTTTAAATCTGGGTTAGGCATCTGGGCCTAAACATCAGCTTTCAACGTTAATACTCAAATGTGCAATAATCCGTTTTTTTATATAGTTGTACTGAGCTAGTTTTATAAACCCAAATATGTATAAAAACATACGCTAACTGACCAAAATAATTTGTGAATTTATGTTTGAATAAAATTTTTGTAAAATTATTTACACTTTTTTTGCCGTGTTTCAATTTTGCAATGAAATCAAGTTTTTTAAAAAATTGTTTGTTTTAAATGGGTAAAGCTCAGTCACCTACAAATCGGATTTAAAATTTTAAAATGGTTTTAACCGAGCCCCGATTGTGTACATTTAAAGACAGTATTGAGTAAGCGTTTCGTTTGTCATTCAAAAAAAAAATGGCCTCAAAAAAAACGTATCCACAATTCAAAAAAAGTGACATACACCGGAGATGTTTCTAAGGTGCATACTAACCGTGGTAATCAGTTTTGAGATTTAAGGGGGGTGACCAAATTTCGTTAATACGTTTTTTTTTCCTACGGGAATTAGCCCCTGGTTAAACTTATCAATGACGGGTTGATAGCTTTGATAGCTATTTCTATCGTTGATTAAAGATTTGGGGCGACATCATTTTTCAATTTGCGTGTGAATTTAATAAAAATCTCGGATGGAAAGGAATCGTTGTGATAAAAGGGTGATTTTCGGGGGGCCCGTAATCCCAAAGTGAAGTTAAAACAGGTCTATTTTATGACAAAAGTGGACGGGGTACGGGTCCGAAAAAAAAGTAGAACTTTTTTGGACGAATTTTATTTACAGAAAAAATATCAAAAAGCCCCCATTAAAAATTAAAGGCTTCTTTTTTTATATCCCCGGGAAATAAGATTGCAAAATTTTTTAAAAGGCGAATAGGGCGCTGTTGATTTTCAAGCGAGAATTCGGACGTCACACTGGATGACGAATCAAGCTGTGTTTGGGTTTGTTAATACAGATAAAAAAATAGTCGATTAGATCGCGACAAAAAATAAAGATGGCGTTGTTTACATATTGCCGTGACATCGTAAAAGTGCTACTGCTGTTTCCCGGTTTATTAAAACATTTCTTCAAATTTTTGGAACTTTTAACTATTGAAACAATTAAGGAGTTACAGAATTATAACATAAATCAAATAATTAAGTTCGATTATTTATAAAAAAACTTCAAAACAAGAAGATCTAGGGAAAGGATATTTTCGTGGTAGGACAAGACCGGACACAAGAGAAACGACGAGACGGATTGTCATTGCGTGTGGTTTGGATAAAGCCGGACTGTTCTCCACGGCTATTGGGATGGAGGGGATGTCTTAAAGCGGGACGAGTGATGAGTTTTTAACAACCTATTAAAATTTTGCCGATCTGTTTAGCCTAATATCAAAAAAGTTACCTTCAAGGGTTTTTTTTTTAAAGCAGTAAATCTGACAAAACCCCAAAATAAAAAATATTAGAAAATGTATGTATTCCTGATAAAAAATCAGTATGATTAGGTAGGTAATGTTATGTATTTTAATGAGAATCACTGCTTTGAAACGAAAATCAGCCCAACTATAAGACGGTCACATAAATTTTATAATGATGTTTTTTTAAACTGATGGTATTTTTTCAAATTCCTTTCAGTGGGATTTTGTCCGGAAGCGTGGTGTTTCAATTTTGGTGGGGATTGGGGTCTTTTTTGGTATGTTTTATAAAAAATTCCCTTTGGCTTGTAGAACCTTTCCGCATAACAAAAGGTAGAAATTTCAAATTCCCCATTCTCTTTGAGAGAGGGGGCCGTTTCGTTACATTGGTATCCAGTGGATTTTTTAATTGATCTCCCGAGGGCCCGTCTCTTACATTGTACACAACGTGGGGGCTATTTGAAGTGTAAAATATCCCCCGAGAGAGTGTGTTTCTTTTACAAGATAGACTTTCATTTTAAAAACCCCTTTTCAAGTTCCTAATTAAATTCTAAAGATTTGGGGAAAAGCTATTTTGGTTAGAGGTTACCCTTTTTGGTTTTCAATTTTCTTATGAAATTGAACCCCAATAGAGATGGGAATTGAAAATTTTTAAAACTAAAATTGAAGTGTTTTCTTACTTTTTTCTACAGATTCACGGACTAAAGCCCCGGCCGTAAAGAGCATATTATACGGGTTTTCATTTTCCCAAATTGTTAAATTATTTTTTCCCCCTATGGGCAATGGCTGCTAAAAACTAATTTAAAACAGCTTGACCGAGTGGTATAATTTTTTTTTGCGATTGTTAAAAATCGGTGCCTGCTTCAAATTTGCACGAAAAGAAATAATAAAATCATTTAAATATTGATACGTTAATTTCTCGTAGATCAAGGTCGAACATGGCTTTATTACATCGCATTGTGAATGGAAATAAAAGGGTCAGATAACTTGTTCCCTCTTTCCGTTAAGAATACCTTCCCGAACTAAAATGCTCACAGTCTGTTCCAATCCCCCCCCCCCGACTCTCCGCCCAAAAAAGATCTCTTTCTTCCCCCTTTCCCGTATTTTTAATCATTCCCTCAGTCTTCTTTGTTGCATATTGAAACCCAGCCATGGTCCGTGATTAAAATTTACATAAACCCTTGGATATCGGACCAATGTTTTAATACCGTTGGGACGTTCTGTAAATGGTGTATTATGGTAACTTTGGGGGAAATTTGCTGTATGACGATGACTAAAGATATTGATAAAAAAGTCAGTAATGTTTTTTTAAAGATATTTTGTGAGTTTCAATAACACGAGGAGTCAGTGAATACTGATTTCAAGAAAGGGGGGCGTGGTTGGGGACTTATCCCTTTAAACGTACAACGGACCCCGGGGGGGAAAGTCAAAAAGGGTCTAGGGGAAGCCTATTTTGTCCAAGTTACTTTGTAACGGGGTTTGGGCTGAAGGCGAGCAAGAGTGAAAATCTGAAAAGGGGAAAAAACCCGACGAGGCAAATCAGCACCAGCAGTACTAATACCAGGAGGTTATCGGTAAGCATGTGGGGACATTATTAAACGGTAGAAAGGAGAGTGTTATTTCAGTAACACTTTTGGATTCGACCCCCCATACTACACACGCAATGCAAGGTTATCAAAGATAGTGTAGGAGTAATCAAGTTAAATACAGCAATCTCTTATTTTAAATTATTTTTGTTCCTGGTAAACCCTGGTGAACCTAATCCTAAATTATCCAAAAAAGACGGTCTTGGTCGCTACTCTGAGTCAGGGGGTGGTAAATTTGGGCTCCCCCGTAGTATTGTTGTTGTTTAGGACCTAAGTTCGTGGTTTAGCCTGACTAAGCAATTTGTCTCTATGGGGGTAGGCGCTTGGGTTTTTTCTTTTATTTTTTTTGACAAAAATGTGGTTTTTTGGAAAATTTTTGGAAATTTTGAAATTTTAAAAATTTTGCGTGGAAATTTTTTATTCATAATTTTAAATCACGAATTGGTTAGACGTTAGTTGGCTGGTTTGCGTGGTAAGAGTGGGTTGAATTTTTTTTTATGTCAGCTAAAAAATTTTTGGGAAATTTTGAGTTTTTTAAAAATTTATTTTCTTTAAATTTTTTTTTTATTATACACAAGAACGGTATGTGTTAGCATCTAGTTCGTTGCGTGTATTTGATGCTTTGATGCGGAGATCAAAGGTTTTTGTTATTTTGTTTTTTTTCACTATTATTTTTTTAGCCACTCTACTAGAGATTTTCCGACTATTTGTTGATGCAGAGTTCTGCGTCCGGGCGAGCTGTAGAACGCCTCGGCCCCTATGATTGCGTAATGCTTTTCACAGAGTACGGAGGGTATGAGCGCAAAGTGTTTTATGTGGTGGGAATGAATGTTTGTTATTTTATGTAGTGGCCGACAAAACACATCACAGTCCCCACGACGGCCAAAAGGACTTAAGTCTATCAACCACCACCACATTATTTATACCGTGTATAAATTTAATTTTAAAAAACAATTACTTTTGAAAACAATTATGAAATAGAAAACACAAAAAATTAATAGTCACCTGAAAAAGGGTATCTATAAATTTCGAACCACTTAAATTGTGATAAATTACTATATCAATATCAGGCCAAACATTATTATAAATCTCTTTCAAATATAAACAACAATCACCTAACGTCGCGCTAATCTTACGCATCGTAAAAAAGGGTACAGACAACCCATTATAATCGACTGCTCTCAGGAGAAACGTATCACGCAAAGAACACACTCAAATGACCACCCAGGGGCCCTTTAACACCAATAGTTCTGAATACAAAAATAATATTTTAAATACATAAAAACAAAATCGCTCTAAATGGGGTGAGCGAAGCAAAGACTTCAATTTCACGACCCCCCAAAAAATTTTGCTCTTTTTTTTTCCCTCTGTTTGTTTGCTCTCTTAAACCCGGGCAATGGCATATTGATTTGATAAAAATTTAGGGGGCCTTTGAATCTCTGAAATTAGACTTCTACGTTTTTGGGCCCAAACGAAGAAATTTCTCATGAATATCGTACTTTTACAATTTTTTCGATTGTTAGTGCGTATTTTCGTGACATTTGGCCGATTCTGACCAAACGGGTGGGGCTACAAAATTTTATTTCACATGCACATTAAGGTAATAGTGAGTATTTTACTTTGAAAGAATAAGTTAAAAAAATTAGCCAAAAATATAGAAATAAAGGGTTTTAATTTTTGGTTTTTTTAGGTGTTAAAATTTTTAAAACCTTTTTCATAGGGTTTTGGCTAACTTTTTAAAAATTTTTTTTTCAAAAGCAACATTTTCCCAACCTTTAAAGTCCATGTGAAATAAGAACGTTTAGCCCCACTAGTTGGGCAGAATCCGCCCAAATAGCACAAAAAAATGATTTTTGATCTTTCTCCCAAAACCTTGTATGAAAAACTTCACAGGAGGTTGTTAAACCCTTTTCACAGCCTTGTTTCAAACAATCAAAGATCCAAAAGACCTAAAGATTGCTTTGTAGGGCCGTGTTAAAATATTTTTTTTTTTTTTAAAATTAACATTTTATAATTACTGGAAACGCTTTAGTCCCCCGCGTTGTTGGGTGAGCGTAATTTGGGGCATTGAGCTGCCATGTGTTATGCGGATTTCTGTTTTCTGTGAAAAAAAACTTTTCTAAGTTGAAGAAAATTTTTAAAATTAAATTAAATTTAAAATAAATTAACTTAATTTTTAATTTTTTTAATATTCGTAATTTTTAAAAAAAGGAAAAAACGTAATTTGAAAATTTTCATAAGAAATAATTTTTCGATTGCGCACAAATTTTACACAATATATTAATTTTTTAAATTAAGGTTCTGTAAAAAAATCATTTCCGGATAAACATGTGGTGTTATAAATGGGAAATTTTAAAATTGAAAAAAGTCGTAAAATTGCGATTTTTTGTAAAAAACATTTTTTTTAAACGCTCAAATTTTTTCACAAAATATCAATTCATAAAAAAAAAGGGTTTTGTGAAAAAATCATTACAATGGACAAACATGTAGTTTGTAAGTCGAGAAATTGTTAAGAAATCGAAAAAAAAAACGAAAATTGCGATTTTTTGAGAATTTATTTTTTTGATTGTGCTCAAAAACGTGGGGAGTTCTAAGTTTAGAGATTCGAAGCCTCCCTAAAATTTCATGCAATCGGAGTATCGGTTAGCCGGAATCGTGTAACAAACAGACAAAAATACAAAAAAAAAAAAAAAAAAGGGAAAAGGAAAAACAAACATTCCGGGTTTTTTTCTCCAGGTAGTGAAAAGGGGAAACTTCGCTTCGCTCGCTACGCTCGCTTGCTCCCTCCAAAAAAATCATTCATCAACGCGACTAAAAAAGCGTTTGCGAAGCTTCCTTTAATATAGAACGCCCTTTAGTAGAATCATAACCTATTGTACAATAAAACCTAAAATTACAAAAAATCCCTTTTCTTTTACATGCTGGCGCTCCAACCGTGAGCCAACCCCTATCACCACTATAACTACACACTAAACACTACTCATACTATATACAATTACTACAATTCTTGAAAACAAAAACAAATTTTCACTATGTGTAGCATATTTCATACTATCACGCTACATAAACTAATGAAATCTTACAAAGTTATTTTTAGATATAAAGAGTAAACTTAAAAAAAACTAACTTTTAAATTATACTTAGGCTATTACCATATTATATATTATATATAAATCGATGATAAAAAAACGACGGAAACTTGAGCAAACGACAGAGAATGGATCATATATCGAAAATCAACGAGCTCGCAGTCCATTCCGCATTCCTGAGGTGTTTTATGACCTCCATATTATAGCTGGGAATCAATTTTGCAACATATGATCGATTCCTGTCTGTGCTCTCATCACATTTATTATTGCACCATGTCAAGTTGCGCCGGCGTCTTTGGGAAAATCGAAAAAGTTTATCTTGGACAGTGTTGTGTATGCCTCGCACTCCCGAGACTACGCGCAGCCACACGCGCAACCCACAGCAGGTGGCTCATACCAGACCCGTGGAGCTCCCAAGGTCGACCGCTAGGTAACACCACAGTCGACCCGAGTGTGTGTTCACTCCGCTCGGTCCGGAAAATCTTGAAGTACACTGCCCACAGCGTGAACTTGTAAGATGTATTTCGCTTGACCCCAGACACATACAAAACAGTCACAAACAGTCCGGCGGCGCGGACTCTTACATATTCCCGTGTAGAATCTGAACCCCTTGACCCATTTCTGTCAATAAAGAAAAAATACTCGTACGTAAATTCCCCAGCACATTTAATGTTTCATCCTCAGTTTATAATAATACAATTTTTTAACTCATATCCCGTTCCTCCCGTTATGACAATACATTATACATAATATAAAAGCATTTTATTCTATTATATTCCCCTCTGGACTTCAATGCCTCCAAAGGGGAAAAACCCCCCCGATCGGATCAAAAAAAAGGTTTAGCCTAGGCACATGATATCATCTTCCACCAAAAGTTATTTAACTTCAATCTAACCCTGTAAACAAGATGTTTTTGACCTTAGTTATCCTAAAAAAGGGGCCTTATATCGAAAAAGGTTATCCGACAAAAAAAACCTTTTGTAGGGGGGTGACCATTTTTAAAATCTCTCACTTTTTAAGTGGACTTTTTTTAATCTCATTACTTTCTCCCTGGTCACGTATACGAGCAACAGTACAGCTGCATCCCCCCCTAATGGGCCGTCTCGGTGGAAAACGTAGTGGTGGCAGCCCTGTTCGAAGAGGTCCCCGCTAAAATCCTATGGGGAACCCATTTCTAGTATTGGCGCCAAAGTAAAACTTGGCGATTGCACCAGTTTTTTCAATATTTCCGATTATTGAGTGTTATTTTCTTGGGCTGATTGCCCGCAAAATAAAGGGTTTATAAGGGTAGCCCATTTATAGTCTTGGGTTGGGGCTTTAAAAGGGCGATTTACGCAAAAGAGGAGCCAAAAATGACACAGATATGTTTTGGGAAAAAGTTGAAGCTTAGTAGGGGCCTCGGCAATGTGGTAGCCCAGGCCTGAGAATTCAAAATACTAGGGGGCCCACTCTAAAGTACGCATAAAATATGCCAGCGAACCGTGAATAATGGTACTAACACACAACACTCGCTCTCTTAGTCCGTTAGCCATGTTTGGTCATTTAGATCTTCGTTCATTTCACTTAGTACCAACCTATATCACAAAAATACTCCAACTGCAAAACCTTCAACGTCGCTATTTTAAATATAAAGGACTTTCGTTTAAAACAGCGACGTTAAAGGTTTTGAAAATTTGTTTGTTACTTTAAAACCCCAAAAACGTGAATTTTTCTTGAAATTTTTTTTTAATGTTTTGTAAAGTTTCCGCAGTGAGTAAACATCTAAGCACGGTAGGTAGGCCTAAAGCTTAGGCCGCGTCACTCCTCGCCCCTTATAGCTAAAAATTTTAATAATAAAATAGAATGAATTGGAAACATGTTAGTGTATTTTTTAATAATATAATTCTCTTATAATAAAATATATAGGCTAGGGCTATCGTTTTAATGGTTTTTTATTTTTTTTTGGGAAAGAAAAATCTTTTGTTGAAATTGGACCCCATAGCCGAAAAAAGGATCTGAATAAAAAAATAGTTAGGCCCTTTTTAATAACTGTAATATCCAAACAATATGTTATAATAACAAATCTCATAATAAAAAAACACCCTTTGAATAAATAAATTAAATTGTATCGTCGCCTCCTTGTTTCGCTCCAATGTCAGCACACAGTGACAGCTGCATCCACGGTGGGGTGGACCTTTTAGGACAGTCACGCTCCAAGTGGGGTAAAGGGGGCCTGAGACGCCCATTTCAGTTGAGGGTTTAACCCCTTTTTCAAAAGGCAATGAATTCCCTGCCAAAAAATGAGTCATCGGTGTATTCTGCGTTGAAGCCTTTACAGGGGCCATTATATTTAAAAAAGCATGGGCCCCCAAAAGGTCCCCGTTGTATGGTCATCGTCGTTATACCGCCCGCATTTGGCCCAAAGTCCCGTTTAGCGTTTCGTAAGACCAAGTCCTTGGGTTTTTACAAACAAGCAAATACAGATTCCCCCCAACCCTTTAAAATCTCAGTCACCAATTCTTGTGAATTGGTTCCCGACCCACAAAAGTACCGGAAAACCCCCATTTGAGTATTATTTTTCCCTTTTACATGAAGTCGGCCCCAGTACAGCCGTGGCCTGTGGCAAAGGGTTTGCCCACGCAAATCGATGCCATATTTTGGGAACCACAATATATCGATTACCACCTGAAGTTAAGACAAGGGGACCTAACAAATCGAAAGAAATTAGGTCCCCAATAGCCACCATTGGAATTGGATGAAGCAAACCAGGTGAATTGAGTTTAGGACTATTTTTTCTTGACAACCGATGCAACTTGTCACATAATATGAAACTTTGTTTAGCATAATATTAGGCCAGAAGAATCTTGATTTTATCTTCTCCAACGTCCTATGGAGTCCTGAGTGTCCCCCACCTACAGGTGTATCGTGGAAATTAAACATAACTTCCCTTTTTGAAACTGTCAGGAATAACAAGAAATTTAGTTACCCACTTGGCTATAATCTTTTTATATAAAACATATCTTCCAAAATTAATTCTTGTTTGTCTAGCACCTAAACGTTGCGAATGAGGACCCCTTAAGCACTTATTAATTTAGACGCTTTGCATCTTTCACTCTGGCTTTGAAAAATCTTTAACTTCTACAGCGTCTCATACTTCCATTCGAATTTTTAAAATTTCAATCGGTTCACCCTCTTCCGGGAAACGGGACAGACAATTTGCCTAGTGAAGTTCCCCTTTTTATAGATTTTTTCCATGTCAAAGTCCAACAGGAAAAAACCCCATCTTGCCAAAGACCCGTTCTCCCCCCGTTGGTTTAATAGATAAAGCATGCTGATCGCTAAAACTTGAAATTTTTGACCCAAGTAAAAAAGTCTAAAACTTTGATACCAAAAACCCCCCAGATAAAGTTCCAAATTTGCTTTTCCCCCAAATTTTTTTCAATTGTCAATTCCTGCTAGATAAGCAATGGGGGCCCGTCTCCCTGAATTTTTTTGTAAAATAATAGCACCAAGACCCCCCCTTGAAACATCCATTCGTAGTTGTATGGCGCTTCAACTGAATAATGCCTTTGAACCGGAGCATTTACAATTTATTTTTTCAATATCCTAAATGCTGTTTCCCTTTTCTCCTCCATACAAATTTTACATTTTCTATCAGGGTGGTCAGATCGAGGCTAATTTCCCAGAAACCTGAATGAACTTACGATAATAAAAAAGAGACCAAAGAACGCCCTATTTTTTTTGATTGGAGGAATAGGGAAATTTTAAACGCTCGATAGTACCGGATTTTGGGGAAATTCCTTTGGCGCTTACAAAATTTCTCCAAAATCTTGACCTGGCTAAAACCAAAGAAACACTTCGATGGCTTTAAGTACCTTTATTGTCTAAATCTTTCAACCCAGTCTCAACCCAATCAAAAGGTCAGCAAAGTCTTTCCCGGAATCAAAACTTCGTCCAAAAAACCAAGCAATGTTTATACTTAAGACCAGCCAAAGTTTTGTCCATAGCTTTCTGAAACAATGCAGGGCTGTTGTTGATACCAAAGGGCAATTTCCGCATCGAATAGAGGCCATCATAGGTCTCAAATGAGAATCTCTTTTGTCGGGGGTTAAGGGGGAGTTAAGAACCCAGGAAAAAATCCCCCGTAGAAAAAAAACGTCTACCGTTCAAAATGCTCAAAAATCTTCGCATTAGCTCAGGGTATCTATTGGTTAACAGTTTCTTCACCTTACGAAAATCTATAACCTTTGAGAGTCCATTTCCTTTTTTCCCTTTAAAAGTATTTAAAAGCAGCCTTTGCGATGTGCATGCAGAGACTTTGGGCGAAGATGTTTTTTTTTCGTATTAGTTTTTATTTCTGGGGCCGTTGAAAAAATTTAACAAAACCCACAAAATTTTAAAAGATCTAGGTTATAAAAAACAAAAAATTTAAAAAAAAAGTGATGGGAACCCAAAAAAAAAAAATCATAACGTTTTACATTTCGAATACTATTTTCGGACAAATTTAAAAAAGGTATAAGTTTAAAGCTTATTTCTCACATGTTACTAAACCTAAAAACTTGGCATTATTTTGTAGTTTTTTTTTAAAATTAATTCAGAAAATTTACCTTCAGTTTTTCACAGAAATTTGATCCGACATGAATATATAGCCTTTTCTGAGTAGCGGGCCCGAAACTGAACTGTTGAAAAGCCGTTTTGGGGGGGTGGATAGTAGGCGCCAGCCCCGCACTGGGGGGTAAATTTGGGGTTGTTATTGCTCAGAGAAACCTTTTGTTAGGCGCAGGGTGGGCGAAAGGGCCCAAAGAATACCTTTTACATCGGTTTTCCCAAATAGATTTTTGCATTTTGTTTGACGCTATGTTCGGAAATCAATTCTAATCCTAAGCCCCAGTTGCTTCGGATATTTTGTGTTTTAGTACTATAGCGGAAAAAAAATCCGGAAGTAACAAATTGAACAAATCGTTTTTTTCATTATTTTAATTTAAAAAACTCAAAATTAGAAAAATCTAAGGTGTCAAAATTTTATCTTATTTGCATATTATATTATAATGATTCAAAATCATTAGAACATTAATAGGCATTCTTTTAGAGGGAAAAGAACTCTCACAAAAGCGCGCAAATAGTATCATATATCATTTTTTTCCCAATACTCTGAAGAATATTATGTTTTATGATACTTTTCAAGACTAGGAGCCGTTTTTGCGCCACGACGTTTCGAACATGGCGACGTCATTTTCATCCAACGCAACGGCATGTTTTAAAAAGTAATCAAAAAACTAATTTAACCCATCGTCCAAAATTTGGTTGCATTGTTTTTTTTTGAAAAATTTCAAGTTTAAATAATGTCTGTTTGGATTTTGTTTAGAAGGGGATAGTCTGATTTTTACACAAAAGACCCGGCACAATGAACATATTGTGTTGCTGGTTCGTTTCACTTTTTGGGGGCACAATAGTTTTCAATATTTTTTTGATGATTTGTTTTTACAAAATGATCTCTTTCTAAACGAATAGCAATCTTTAATTTTTTTTAAAAATAATTTTTGGTAAAAATTTTTTTTTTTTTTGCGATTTGTTGCAAAGCGGTTTTTTTAGCTATTTTTTTAGCAGGCCTTGACAATACTACACTTTTTAAAAGTTTGCCGTTTTTTAAATAAAAATTATACTAATTTATGTACAAAAACATCTTTACTGTACATGTTGAAAAAATTTAATTTTCAAAATAAATAGGTATATTAAAAATTTTAAAAAAAAAAGACCCCATAAAGCTACACTTCCAAACAAAAGGATTTCGTTTTAATCCAATAAAGCTATTTTTAAAAAAACTGGCAAAAAAATTTTTTAGTATCATTAGCTAGTGTAGTATTTAAAAAAAAAATTATACACCACACTTTTTAGGCCTGAAAAATTGGGTTTAAATAAAAAAAAAATCACCTTTTTATTATCATTGGGAAATATTATTTTCGCGGGCATTGTCCCTGCAATGAAAAATAACAATTTAATTTTAAATGGATTTTGATTATTTCTAAAAAATTTTTTTATATACAATTATTATCTCACCATTCTTAAATTTATGGCTTTCAAGGCTCGAAGCTTTTTTGAAGGAAATCATCTTCTTTAAACTTTTTGAGTTTATCAACTCTTCAACTTTATCTTCCTTTTTTTTCATCTAGAAAATTTGGGGCATGTTTTAAATTTTTCACATTCGGGCAACGAAGGCCATTAAAAAGGCCCCGATGTTGTTGGAAACACTAGCGAGTACTGTCAGATAGAAGCCGAGCACGGCCAAAAGGCCTGGGTTACCGTCATCCCGTCGATTTCCAAATTGGTTTTCTTGCTCATTTTCCAGCCTTGTTTTTCTGGTGGTGAACATTGGTTTTTTTCTAAAGCTCTATCTTACCCTAACCAGCTTTGGGAATTTTATCGGATGATTGTTTTTGGACCCCATTTTGACATGGCAAAAATTTTGAGATTCTATCTTTCCTCTTATGGCGCAGAAAATTGAATATCTAAGGTTGTTTATATCTTTTTTTTTCTTTTCCTCCATATTAAAAAAAAAAATTTACAATCTCTTTCAAGGTGTTTAAATTTATCTCATATGTTTGGGCCCAAACTTCGACCGGAATGTGCCATCGCGCTTCATTTATGATAAGTTTGCAGACGATTATTTCCTTTTCCCCAAAGCACTTGTGGTATCACAGCCTGTAACAGCTGCTGCCAAGAGTGCTGTACGCCATCATACCCCCAAAGTTTTGTGCAGGGTCTTTATTTCGAAACTTTTTTGACTGTTTGAGTCCCGATTTAATAATAAATTTTGCAAGTTTGCCATTAATAGTTATATGGTGTAAGCAAGAATGGGTACATCGGGGCCATCACAAGAATTACTATGTTGGGGAAAAACCAGCACACGCAGCGTTTTTGCATGGGGCGCAGGTGTTTCCGCTTCCTTTGGGTCTTTTAGCTCTTCAACTAGCTAACTGACCGAGAAATGAGACGGAGAAATTTTGGTTTCACAAGTGACAAAAAAAATTCCCTTCATCAAGGGTTTTTTGTGATGCCTTTGCCCATTCAGATACAATGAAAAACGACCACGTGGTTTTTTGGGTCCTTTGATAAGAAGTTTTGCCAGTTCTTATTCGTGGAAAAATAATATATTTGGTACTTTGGGGGGGGTGTTTTGTCAAATCTTCTTCTAACTCTCTGCTTTTTTTTGATACGTCTAAAAAACGTTACCAGTCAATTCTCTTTGCTTCCCGAATCTTTTTTTCATTCGCTAAACAGACGCAAAAATAATTTTTAAATGTCCGGAGTGTCTGGTTTCTTTTGAATAAGCTCATTTTTCCCCTAAAGTATAGCATTTTCAATTGGCATATCTTTATTTTCCCAAAAATTTGGCATCTTTAAATTAGATTTTCTTTAGAAATTAATTTCTGGTCTTTCGAGAAGGCCATCCTGAAGTAGAGCCCTGGCAAGGGGGGCCCAGTGGGTGGAAAGGACAGCTCGCATATTAATCGTCGTTTTGAGCAAACAATACCCCTGTGTGCAAATAACACCCCTCTGCCGCAGTTTAAACCCTTTTTTTTTTGTTTTAAAGTATTTTTTTTTTTTGTTTAGAAAGTCCCGAGCTTATTTTTTTCAATGCCGGGAAACCCTTGTTGGTTGCCTTCAGTTTCACCCCAAAAAATACTTCTTCCTGTATTTTAATAATTTCGACCACCATCTCTTTTGCTAGTAGTAAATCTTTGGTTGTTTCATATCCCCATCACACCAGTTGATAGCATAAGCGGGAGTGTTCAAAGGTTTAGCCAATCGTTGCAAATGTTGAAGAGAGTCAAGACAGAGTTTTTTCTCGTTAGATCCCAGATGATGAAAGATCGGTTTGGGGGTGCAATGGATCGTGATTTTTGGGCCCTTGGGAAAGAGCTGAAGGGAAAGAGGAGCTTAAATCCAAAAACAAAAATAAGTGGTAAACGCAGCCGAAATTTTTCTAAATTCTTCTATACCACTGTATCCTTGGGGTTTCCTTTTTTACGGTTTTTCTTTTTTCCCGGTCAACAAAAGCTTCAAATGGATTAACAGATTGCAGTGGTATACTTAGGTATCCATCTGTAAGCTTTGTGTACTCTGGGTGCTTATCATTAATATTTCTCATGTCTGCCAAGTATTTGGAGGTACTGGGCGTAATTTAAAAAGATCATAGCAAAGCACCATGGAAACACATTCTCACTGCACTAAATACAAATTCCCCGGCGCCCTCCTTGTCCACGAATTTTAAAATAAGGAAAAAAAACAAACATGCTCCAATTCCGAGAGAAGAAGAAAACGAAAATAAATTTTAAGAGTTTTTAAACTCAGATGATTTAGGATTAAGAAGTTAAGAAGTGATTTTCCTTCGAAAACTTCGAGCCTTGAAAGCCATGAAACTTTAAGAAAAGGTGAGATAATAAAATGATATGAAAAAATTGTAAGAATATTCAATACACACGCAAAAATAAAATTGTTATGTTTTATTGCAGGGGACAATTCGGACAATAATATTTCCCAAGTAGATCAATAGAAAGGTGTTTTTTTTATTTAAACCATATTTTACAGGCCTAATAAAAAGTGGTGTATAAATTTTTTTTTTAAAATACTAACAAGCTAATGATCTACAAAATATTTTGCCCGTATTTATAAATAGCTTTATGTGGGTTTTCGTAATCACTAGTTTGGAAAAGTAGTTTTATGGGGTCTATTTTTTTACAATTTGAATATACCTACTTCTATTTTAAAATTAAATCTTTTCAACATGTACAGTAAAGATGAGTTTACATAAATTTGTATAATTTTTTTACTTAAACGGCTAAAACTTTGTAAGAAAGTGTAGTATTGTCATAGGCCTGCTATATAAAATAGCTGAAAAACCGCGTTGCAACAAATCGCAAAAAAATTCAAATTTTACCAAAATATTTTTTTAAAAGAAAATTGAAGATAGCTATTCGATAAAAAAAAAATCAGTTTGTAAAAACAAATCATCAAAATAAATTTTGAAAACATATTGTGACCCCAAAGTGAAACGAAACCACTGCAACACTAATATGTTCATGTGTGCCAGGTCTATTTGTGTAAAAATCAGACTATACCTCTAAACAAAATACACAAACGAGACATTATTTAAACTTGAAATATTTCAATTAAAACAATGCAACCAAACTTGGATCGATCGGTTAATTAGTTTTTATGATATAGCTATTACAACATGCCGTTGCGTTGGATGGAAAAATAGACGTCGGCCATGTTCGAAACGTCGTGACGTAAAAACGGCTCCTGGTCTTAAAAAGTATCATGCAACATAATATTCTTCAGAGTATTGGGAAAAAAATGATATATGATACTATTTGCGCGCTTTTGTGAGAGTTCTTCGGCCTTTTTTGCTCCTTAAATGAACGTCTATAAAACAATAGTTATATTTGTTATGGACTAACATTTCCACAAATAAACTAGTCAATTTCAAGCCAAATGAGAATATGAGTAGTTAATTTGGGTTACAAATGGAATTTCTGCTACTAATTAGATTGACCAAGTTAATTATTATTGTGAATTCTGGATATTAAATTCGAAATCTTACCGTGGTCAACCATAACAATAATTTCAACGTTCAGTCTAACACAAGATATCGATATTCTAGACAAGGTTACTTTTCAAGTATAGTGGATAGTGAAATAGCTTATCAAATTGAATGAATCGAATATTAATAATTAAAATAATTTATTTAAATTTTTGGAAGTTTCCATTTCAACAGAGTGTACATTTCTACAGTTAGAGACAAATTAGCATGATATTAGGATTAGTTAGTTCTGGTAAGTTGTGCAATGTGCATGTAGGCCTATATAATCTCACTTCATTTGATATATTAATTAGGGTAAGTGCACTTATTCACCTTATTTTATTTAAAGTTCAACGCAATCGAGTTCAGCAATATGATATGATATCAACATAATTACCCCGCTCAAGCATTGTAAAGATTATTGTTCAAGCTACATTTCATACATACACACACAAACTGCAAATTTACTACAGTAATTTATAAATCAATTAGTTCAAGTAATTACTTTTTACCCGTTCAACAAGCAATTAACGTAGAATAACATTTTTTAACTCTGTTTAAAAGAAGACTGTACCATTGTTATTTTATTTATGCTTACATTATTATTTACAAGTTGACTATACCCTGGTTGAATCCATAGCCATACAAATATGGAATTTGCTCATGTTTGACTGACTGAGGCGTGATCTGCGAGGATTTTTTTCCTGGAAGATTCTTTCAATCTTACAATAACATTTACCTATTTCCATACAAAATATGCACGTGCAGTTGCAAACAATCTAAATTTTCGTCAGTCGGATGTCAAATTTTAGGGAGTATAATTATTTGTCGTTACATTTTTTAGTCCATTTGTGTTTCGAATAGGTGGACGAAGTGTTGCAAAACTAGAAGGTGCCAGTGTTAAATAAATAAATAAATAAATTTTATTTAGAGTCTACCCACTCAGTTATATAACTGATTTTCAGTGGAGGGACTTGTAAGTGAGTCGTTTTAATTACTCTGTAGAGTTTCATCAGTGCAAAATGTATGCCTGCAATATATTTTCGGTATTCGCATCGTGCATATGTTGTAATTGTTTACTACAATTCAGAAATTACAAAAGTCCGCCCCGACCGGGATATTTTTTCTGAATTGTAGTAAATCATTACACCTACGGGAGTGTTTCCCGACTAACCAAATCGAAAAAATTACGGTGTGTTTATAATAGTAACAATACAGACGCGGTTCGCGTTGATTTTGAAACTATTTAGGCTGATGTGTGTATTCGAGATGTATTTTTGCGTTGCAAGTTTGGTGGATTTATTTTTTGTTTCGTTATATTTTCCCTGGAAATTTAAACTGTGGTATCATACCTAAGGTCGCGTTTGACAATAACTTTATAGATAAATAGGAGAACTCTATAGTAAAATGAAACAATATTCGTTGTTTGTTTTGCAGTAATCGAATAGATTTGTCTAATTGTGTAATTAACTTTTATCTAAGGAACTTGACGTTGTTACGTTGCGTGAAAAGGGGGCACGGGGTGTAAATATATCTAGTGCATCACGACAATCAGTCATTACTGGTAACTGAAAAAACGTTGAAAAAGTGCTGTTTATTTTCTTCAAAAATCATTTACACTGCAACTCAATCACGTGGTAGGAAATCAAAGAAATTCTTAGTCTGAACAAAAATATTTGACAAATCAATCTTGAATATACCTATGTGTAAAGAACGAACTGATGACAAATGAAGTAAAAAGTTGATTTTACTTTGCCATTATTACCAAAGATTGGTGTCATTTATTAAACGAGGGAGCGGAGCGACCGAGTGTCTCCATTCAACTCGAACGGTTCTCATTCTGTGATTCTGTCTGTCTATCTGTCTGTCTGTCTGTCTGTACGTCGAAAATCAGCCGAACCGCTGAACAGATTGGGCTGAAATTTTTAACAGACATCCGGTACGAAATTATTGAGAACTGCTAACAAAATCAACTAAATCCATTGCGATTAAATCCTACAATAAATAAAAATGTGATTTTAAAAATATCGTTAGCATTTGTTTAGTAGCAGCTAGCGGGACCACATCTAGTTGGCTTGCATGGCCTATTGGTAAGCATTTAGCCTACCACACGGAGGGTTGAGTTTCGATACCCGTTAGCTCGAACTTTTTTTATATTTTTACACCCACATATTATTTTTGAGGGGTGTTAAATGAGAAATAAAACTTAGGTGATTTTGTTTTATCTTGGAAATTTGTTGATGTTTCACGCTAATACGTTTTGAACACGATTCGCATTTCAAATGTTCAATTTAAATATCTAGGGAAACGCTTAAGTCGTTGTTAAACGAGTGAGTGAACCATGTGTTGAGTACCCGGTATCATTCCTCATACTGGGCTAGATCCTTAGGTATAGGGGAGGAAAGGGGATGTTCCCGGGTACTCAACACTTGGCTCACTCACTCACTCGTTTAACAACGACTTTGGCGTTTCCCTAGTTACTTAGGTTCATGTTTTTGGTTGCACGTAAAGTAAAAACCACATACCAAGTGAAAGTCGTATTAAAAATGAGTCACTGTATTAATGACTGTACTATTACTAATTAATTAAAATGTAAATATTGCGTTAAATTGCCATTGGAAACTAATGTTGTTTGCATATAGAAGTATCTATTTAAAAACTTCCATTAGTAATATGTGTGCTATCTATAACTCACATTTTGTATTGCAACGCAAAAATAAAATTTTTGTATGAATTATTTAAATATATAGTTACTTATTACTATTTTGTTAATTAATTGTGCCATACTAAGTGTATTTACGTTTATCTCATAACAATCTTAATGTGATACTGTAACAAATTATGTCTAAGAAAAACATTTACAAAAGGACAAGGCCTCCATCTCATTGTATGGTCTTTAATGAATTAGGTCCTACTAATAAATAATATCATATTTTATTGTTAAATCAACTAGGCTTTATTCATATTTTTCCCCACAGAAGTAAGAGAGTGCATATTTCGATCAAGTTTGGGTTCAAATTTATAAATCTTTATTAACATTTTTGTATTATTTAATTAATTAGTAGCACAAACAACACAAATACCTATTAAAATAACTATTTTCACTTTTTTAGGAGATTAATGTATTTTATTTGTGAAAATGTTGGTGTTTACGCCTAATATGATGATTTTTATTTTCTGTCAATTGTTTTAATTAATATGCAAATTTCATTAATTTCGACACCTTTGATTCGAATGAAAAAAGAACCATTGCTGTTGCTATTTGTTCACGGTCAAAAATGATTTCCTCCTCACTATTACCAAAACACGTAGGCTAGCTTAGAGATGAGAATTTTTGCCCGGACGGCCCAAAAGCCCAGCCCGGGCCGGCAGCTTTTTCTATTTATTTTTGGGTTTTGAGCCGGGCCCGTAATATTGAAATTTCGAGCCAGTTCGGGCTTTCGGTCCAGTTACAACAGAAAATTAGTGGAACTAAGAAATACCATTATATCTGTTGTCTAAAACGACAATGGCAGAGCCTTTGCACAGTCCAAAAATCCTTAGGATTTTTATAGTCTTCGAAAGAACCGCGTGCTTTCGGGCCGACTTTCAGGCCGGGCCAGGATCATCATCTTTTGGGCCGGGTTCGGGCCTGGCCCCGATTTCCATACCATGCTGTTGTGTATGCTGGTCCCATACATTGATGATCTTGTGGTTTAAACGCAATAAGCCTCATCATCATCATCATCATCATCATCATCATCATCATCATCATCATCATCATCATCATCATCATCATCATCATCATCATCATCATCATCATCATCATCATCATCATCATCATCATCATCATTTATTAGTATCTATCACATTACATTGCGTCAACCAACAATTTATCAATAACAGTTGAAGTTGTTGACTAAATATACAAAGTTATTACAATACATTATACATTGTTTTAAAGCATAAAACACCATACATATTGCAGCACCGCACCACCAGCATACACATAAAACGGTAAAATTGGACAATTGTTGTTAACATATTAAAATTAATAACAATATCTATATCAGGTACACACAATAATACTAAAAAGTACATGCATACAATGTATACTCCTTTGCACCGCTCAAATTGTAACAATAATATATATACATACCAAAACAAAATAGGTCTAAGATGAACCGTAATGTCAGTCCTATTTTTACACCCTAAATCGCGCAATCTCTGTGTTTGTTTTAAAAAGAATTAAATTATGTATACGATTAGTATTTTTTTTCTTTTACGTCATCAGTTGTTTGTCGATGCCGCATTTT
>JAMZAV010011339.1:0-17106 GCA_024449915.1 Sweltsa coloradensis | reverse complement strand
GGGCGAGGCGAAATCCCTAAATAACTGATGCCCCTTTTGAGTCATACTATAATTTTAGCTTTTTCCACAAATTTATATCGTATGTACGATTAGATTATGCTTGTACTTTTCTTTTTGGTCAGCGTAAAAAATAAAGGGTTTGTTTTTCAAGCTTAACAGTTTACACAAAAAAACATAATGTCTTACTTTTGCCGTGTTAAAAACGTAAACATGCATTGTTGAGTGGTGTTCGCTTAGCTGAACAGTTTTATCTGGGCCAAGAAATTGTTATTTCGAACAAAAAATAACCCCCGTCACTCAAAAGCGTATCGCCAGAGTGCGCCACTTGCTGGGGCTAAAAAAGGCCAAAAATAGCGGCAAAACAGCTTCGTATTTCAGTGTTAGCGGAACTACTCACACGTTTTGGTAATTTTTTTTTTTTTTTTAGGGGTAGGGGTACGCAAAAAATACGACTTTTGAACAGGGTTTTCCCACTTTGACATTTGTAGGTGGAACCAAAAAAATTTTAGGATGTGGGGGCATAAAATTTCCCCTAAAATTCAAAATGGCGGCCTTTTTAAAAACGACGTTTTCAGATACAAAAATTTTTTTGATTTTCTAATAAATCTGTTGGTATCGTTTTTGAATTTCCGACCGAAAGCACAAAAATAATTTTAAAAAAAAAATCCGGGTGAAATTTCTAAAATTTTAACATTTTTTTATAGTATTTCAAAAAATTTCATAGATTGGGTCCGACATAGAAATTTTTTCCCCTACCCTTGTAAATGTTTAACAAAAAATTTATTAGTTTTAAAATGTTTAAATTTTTAAACCAAAATTCTTTTTTTTACTTTTGGCACTTGCGCGGCAACCAGAGGTGCTAAAAAAGGGGGTTTAATGATTTTGGCTGTTAATTTTAAAAAATTTTAATTAATATGGCTCAGTTGAAGTTTCCCCAAAAAGATTTTTTTAAGATGTGGAGGCTTTAAAAATTTCCCCTTCGAATCCAAGATGGCGGCTTTTTTTGGAAAGCCTTTTGAACTCAAAATTTTGCTCAAAACGACTAAAATATCAGTTGGTGTCAAGTCCATGGGGGAATTTGGCCCAGAGAACAGATTTGACTCAAAATATTAATGATACGTACAGTTTACAAATTATATACGGCTATTATCACAAATCGACTAATGATAGGATTAGTAAAGAATTAGGTATTTAAGATTTTTGTTTAAAGCAATTTTTACTTCTAGCCGCGTTTTCAAAAGTTCCACTTTGCTCTCTTGGCGGGACCGCTTGCCTTTAAAAATTAAAAGCAGACACGTTTACGATCAGGAATGTGTGAAAATTTTGATCCAATGGTCGTTTGCCTTGTTCCCTATGCGAGCTAAACCCATTTGCTGAAATCAAAGGGGGGACAAGCCTGATTTTCTGGGGAAAAAAAAGTCATCTAATTAAATTTCCCCTTGCTGACTTGCAATGAATATTTTAGAGAAAAGCTCTCATCATCATCAACTTCTTATTCTTGTTGCCTGCAGACGTAATTTTAGTTTACCCGTAAGATTTTTTTGTTCACTGTTTTTAAGGGTTAAAAATATTTATTAATTTATCAACTATATAGTACCTCCTTTACAACCCTTTCGATTGTGCCATATCTACAAGAATTTTAATTGTCAACCCTTCCTTGCTCACTAACACCCGGCTTTAAATTACTATAGATCTTCGTTTAAATTTCCCAAAGAACGTATTACAAATTCTAAAAAACTGTCTTTGAGCGACAATTTATGAATCAATAATAATAATATTTTTTAAATAACCCTAAAAAACCACTTTATAATTTAAGTACTAGTTTACATAATACCCACAAAAATGGTATTTTTGTTATATTTTATACATTATATACTTTTTTATACACATACTTTTATTACTTGATTGAAACTACATAATTTAGGTATACATACCAAGATTCAACGCATTGCCACAAAACCTAATTGCCAAAAATATTACCCCCCCACACACAAGCCTTATGGGGGCATTCCCCTTCAATTTAGTAAATAAAAGTTTTTTTCATTTTATATTTTCTGTATAAATGAAGTTGAAAAAAAGCGGAAAATCTAAACTGAAATCAAAAATTGAAATCTGAGCGCAAGTGTTTCCCTAAAAGTTGGTATGCTGAGTATGCTCATGTTGCGAAAAATATTGGGGTTTCATTTTGTGGGGGAATAAATTCACTGGAAACCTGCAGACTTTAGGACCTCAACGACCACTCCAAAGAGCCACTGGATCTTCTGTTGGGCCCTCTACACCACGGTCGGCCCCCCTTAATAAGAACATTTTTTGTTCGTGTGCGTTATCTAAGGAAAGGGAGAGAATGGTGGGGTAGCTTGTAGATTATATTTTCTACTCAGAACCCGGGGTGAACGTGAGAGCTGTGTTTGAGAGCTTTTCCCGGTCTTTTAAATAAATTTGTCAATCAGTAAGTAAGTGTGTGATCAAAACAAAAAACCAAGGAACTATGCTTTTGAGAGATTCTTGAACGGGTTACAGTACCATTTTTTGTTCCTTGGCTAAACTTTTCGAGCTGCTGCCCCAAATCAATGCGCGCCTCAGGTGTTTATAGGGGCCAGCTCCCCGGGGGGGCGGAAGCCCCAAAACCCCACGAATAGATTTATGTGGGAAAAATGGCACCCACACAAATCATCACAAAACATCATCCAAAAAAGGGAGTTCTTCTGCGATCCACAAAAACGGAATTGAAGGTTATATGCAAGATTTATTTTTCAATGTAACAAATTTTAGTAGGGCTGATTCAAAAATACCGTAAAGCCCCTAGTGCCAACCCCTACGGGGGGTAATATAAACTATCACCCAGTGATCAATTCTATTTTGGGGGGTTTCCCGTTTGACTGCACAAAAACACATTTTTTTGGGATTACTCAGCCCAAACTTTTTTTTAAAGCACCAAACGCACTCTAAAAACCTGATTTTTACAATTTTTTGACTATTGTTGGGGGGGTTCGCCCCCGAACCCCCCGTGTAGTCCCCAAAACTACCTCCCGGGGTAAATTTCACCTCACCAGTCAAACTACTCCCGAAACGCCCCTGCTCACCCCCTAGTTTTTCTATGTTTTGAGCACCCCCCCGTCGTTTTTGAAAATTGGCCCCGGGAGGTTTGGATTTTTGCGAACGGGTTTGGGAATAATTAAAAAATTTTGCGCTGTTAAAGAAGTCTTTTTTGAGATATCCACACTTGGTTGCAAGTAATAGCAAAAAGGTCAATTTCGAGACTTAAGTCCCAAAAACCCCCCAAAAAAAATGGGGAAACCAAAACTGGATTTAATTTAGAAAAAAATTTCACCAAACCCTTTATATTACGATGAAACCAAAAATTAAAATGCTATTTTACATTTATTTAATCGTTGATATCCATATTTAAAAATGCGTTAAAAAATCGTACACTTGTTTAAAAATTCCCAAAGTTCACCAAAATGGTAAATTTGGAGATTTTTACGATTTGGAATTAAAAAAATGAATTTTTTTAGGGGACGCGTAATGGATCTATAGAGGATTTTTTATAAAAGTTCGTGTGAAATATTATACCGACGTATTAACCTTTTCCCCAAAAAAAAGAAAAACAGAAAAATGAGTCTGAGACTGTCTCGAGCCAGCCCCAGCACTCTCTTAACAAGTCACAAAGTAAAAACAGGCCAAGAAACCCAGTTGAGTTTGAATTCTACAAAATATTCAGTTTCAATTTTTTTTTTTTTACTTTTTAAAATTGGGGTAATATTTTTATTCTGAGAGTCACTTTACATACGAAAATGATCCCCAAAACAATGAATTTGAAAAACTGCAAGAATTTTTACAAAAGGTCAACATTCCAAAAACCCCCGCCATCTTTGGGTTCGAAAAGGGAATTTTTTTTGCCTCCCCAAACTTTAAAAAAACTTTTGGGGACCAGCTTCAACTGAGCCCAAATGCCAACCGAGCTAAAAAAGGGATTTTAATCAGCACAAAACATTAACCCCCTGTGAAAACCTTTGGGTTTCCCAGCAATGACTGGCCAATTAGTAAAAAAATGAATTTTGGTTTTAAAATTTAAAAATTATAATCATAATAATTTTAATGCTGGAAACAATTACAGGGGGAGGGTAAAGGAGTTTCTGCGTACCAATCTAGAAGATTTTCCCTTTAAAAAATACACAAAACATTTTAAAATTCAGAATTCACCCAGATTTTTTTTTTTGACATTATTTTCGGGTTTTCGAGTCGGAAATAAAGAAAAAGAACCAAACAGATTTATTAGACATCAAAAAAGTTTTTTTACAGGGCATCGTTTTTAAAAATGGCCGCCATTTGAATTCTAAGGAAATTTTGAGTGCCTCCACATCCTTAAATATTTTGTTTTGGGGCCCCCCTACAATGTCAAAACGGGAAACCGTGTTCAAAAAATGCAGATTGTGTTTTTCCGTCGTGTACCGCTACACTATTTGAAATAAAAAAGTTGAAATTGGACTTGTGTGATGTACATTTTTTTTTTCCCTAAAAAAATTTTTTATTTTTTTTATAAAGCTCTAAAATAAGGTAATTTTAAAATTTGTCCAAGTTCGCAATTTTTTTTAAGCCCATTTTTACAAATTTAAAAAAACGACATACACAAATTTTTGTAATTTTATCGTGAAAAGATTAAAAAAAAAAAAATGCCCATATGAAAAATTTTGGGGCCGATTTTCCCAAATGAAATGCGGGGACCGCATCGCGCCGAATTTTAGTTCCGTGCAGCCTTAATCACTTTTTGAAAGGGAAAAACAAAAAAGGGTAACGGTACGGGAAAAAACAAAATTTTCAAAAACTAGTAATTCCTTCCGAATAAAAAGCTATGTAGAGAAAAAAGGTTTATCTTAAAACTTTGAAATTGGGCCCTTAGATGCCCCCATGCGCAATCACTTTAGCTTCAAAACCAAAACCCCCGGCAATAGGCCGGGGAAAATCCAAAGAAAAACAAAACTGTGATTAATCGGCGTAGTTTAAAAGTACAAAATTGAAATTTTCAGCTCATAACCATTATAAAAATTCCCCCCAAAACACAAAAGGGGGGAAATTTGGGGGACCCTGGGCCCCAAAAGTATAAAAAAACTCTCAAATTAACAAATTCACGCCTTGATAGGAAACAAACAGCAAAAAGATGTAAATCCCCCACAAACACAAAAATTTGTAAAAACAAAACGGCAGCCAATCTCTCCTTCGAAAGTCTTCGACTGTGAATGCTGTGAGATATAGAAGTTGAGCCAAGCTTTTCATTCTTTCTCCCTAATTTCGCAATGATAAGAAGTAAGATCATTTCGCCTAATGACGAGCGACAAGCCAACCATTTTCGTGGAAAAATGTAAAAAATTTAAACTCAAAATCATAACAAAATTGCTTGGCCATTGACTTTTAAGAGTTCTCGTAATGAACCAAATTCAATAACCAAGCAATTTTGTTATGATTTTGAGTTCAAAAATTTTACTTCTTTTCAATGCGAAACTAGGGAGAAAGAATTAAAGCTTGGCTCAACTTCTATATTTCACAGCGTTCACAGCCGAAGACTTTCGAAGGAGAGCTTGGCTGCCGTTTTTTTTTTTTACAAAGTTTTGTATTTGTGGGGGTAGCATCGATGGGCCTATGACTACGGAGCGTTGAGGTAGGCTACCGTTTTATTATAGTCGCAAAATGCAACTACTTCGTATCGTAATGTAAAAGCAATCAAAACTGTTGTTTTATTTACAACTCACGGGATTATTTCTGAAACGATGAACGTAGTTGCGTTCATGTGAGAGGGACACCCGTCAATGAAAACTTCCTTCTCTGGGTAGATGATCTGTTTGGTCGCGATGGCCATCTGCTGCCCGAAGGAAAGCCAGGCGACCGTGAAGACGCTTGCAATGCAGCCGGTGATGGCTCCCTGCAACACACAGGCACTCAGTCACTGGATATCTGCCGCGCAAGACGCAAGACCTCCGCTGGCGCTAGGACCATCTGCTTAAATCCATTTTAATACATTCGAACAATGACCACAAAACATACATAGACTTCAGATGAATACGATATAGACGTTAAATACACAAATATATAAAATTGATAATAATTGTACACAATTAATAAACATTTCCTCACCACATACCCCGGCATCCCATGCACTCATTATACTTATATGTTTGCGGAATTAAGACATCCCCAAAAACCTAGAGTGATTTGAGTATGGTCATTCATGAATGTATTTGTATTTGCAATGCTACTTCCTGATTTCACCGACAGCATAAAAACGTTTAATTAAAGCATGTTAAATGCGTTAAAAAATCCCACAAAATTTTAACCTTTGAAGTCACAATTTTTATTTTTTTTTAAATCGTTCAGCGAACAACGCCTTCCTCCCAAAGACTGCTAATATTCTCAGGAAGGTAAAGCCAGTAGCAAAGAATGTTTTACCTTTGAGTTCGCCCAGGGGAAGAACATGCCGAGTGTGAAGACGCCCAGCAGAGCTCCCGAGGTGATGGAGTTGAGCGTCATCCCGACCTGTAGGATGGCTCCCATCCTCTCGACAAGCAGCACCAGAGCGGTGCACACGACGCCGATGACTCCAGCCATCACCTGGGAAACAGACCGGTTACATATTCATCGTACGTCTCGTCTATCCTAGTCTACAAACTGATTTGCAAGGGAGGACGATGTATGGGTATATCTGCGCACACCGTCTCTACCGTCACATTTCTGTTTCTTCGCGTGGAGCTTTGCGTGAACAAGCCAATTGATGTAGACTACACTGCGTTTTATGCATTTCATATTGGTAACTAACATAATACTAGGAAAACGCCAAAGTCGTTGTTAGACGAGTGAGCGAGTCATGTATTGAGTACCCGGGAACATTTGCATTTAAGTTTTGTTTAATTAGTAGGGTTTTGAGTTAGTTTGGTATAAGAGTAAGTAAACTGTAAGGCCGTAATGCACCACTCTAGCCTATGACAGACTAGAGAGGCCTTATAGGTAGAGGGAAGGAAGGGTTCCCGGGTACTCAACACATGGCTCACTCACTCGTCCAACAACGACTCTGGCGTTTACCTGGTAAATACTTTATTAGTGATATTTCGACTCTAATCAATTGTCTTTCTCAAACTGAGGTTGAACACATGAATATTTTAACAATACAATTAAATATAAAATAACCAAATGTGATTAAACAACAATAAAACATTGCAGAAACAAATTATGCACAAATGATAGGTGAGAGCAAGAACATAATCACCAAATCGTCAAAACATCCAGTTTAAGACAGCAATGCACTAGGTCTTACATTCGGACAACAAATATTTATGTTGGCGTATACGTTATTTTGTTATTTTATATTTAATTGTATTGTTAAAATATTCCTTTGTTCAACCTCAGTTTGAGAAAGACACTCTATTAGTGTCGTAATATCACTTATAACGAATTTATTATCTAAAAACAGTATATGTTCAAGTGATCATTACCATTTAATACACACTCTCAGGATGAAGTAAAGTTACTAGTTTTTACTTGCTAGTTGCTACTATGACTATTTCATAAGTTTCAAACTAGATAGCGATTCTGACAAAACGGGTTACCTGGAATGCATATAAATAAAGATTTTAATATAAGCTTTTTACAGGTATTTAATAAACAAGTAACTACATAAACTTGACTTACTGGAGAAAATCTTTTATTCCCATGACGAAACCCTCTTTAAGTTTTGTAACATGTGTTTTTATAAAAATTAGCAATTACATGTGTTACCTCGTCCTCTGATGTCTGTCTACTGTAACGTGTAATCACTGTGTTTATCGTGTGTTTAACTAAACACGGTTCTCATAATACGAATTAAACCGAACTATATATAATTATGCGATGAACTAACATATGTTCTTCCTTACATATACAATACCGGGTCTGAAACCCTAAAAATGTAGGATGATTGTATTACCAGGGGAGAAAAACGCATTTTGCCATGTTGGCCGAGTGGGTTGTGGGGCATTAAGAATGTAGAGTTGACAGACAATCTGTCCTGATGTAAGTACAATGCATGTACATTCAATGACTGTTGGTATATTGTAAGAAAATATAATGTTCTGGTCATGGGGGTCGAAAGTTTTCCTTGGAGGGGATGAGGCAGTTGAGATGAGCGGTGGCAAGAAGTCTTGTGGGTATCAAGAGGTAGATGGTATGATAATTGCAGTGCCCCCTGGAACATGCAGCGGTGTGATGGAAGGAGGTGCGTTTCAGGTAACGTCAATAGATAGAGATTTGATTGGGTGAAGTAGACTAGTAGTTCTGGTGTTTTGTTTCTTATTCCCCTGTTTGCGTTCCAGGCGAGAGTTCGTAATGGTTTATGGGCGGTTGCCGGTTAATGGCAGAACACATGGCTTGGGGAAAAATTGCCAGTGTGCCACTTGTAGCAATGATTGGATCTGTGGATAAGGAAGTAAGGCTAGCAGCAAATGTTGATATTATGGACCATACTTGAGGTGAGGTATTGCTCGTTAGGGCTATGTGGTGTTGTGTTCCTCGGGGTCGGAGGATAGGCCTGTAGTGGTTGGGGTACCGGTTGAAGTACAGTACTGGTCGATTATTAAAAGGGTACGCTGAGCTTGGCCCAACTTAAATGCGCGCAAACAGGTGTTGATGATTTCTGCTGGACAGTTGGTAATATCATTACCAAATTTCGAATGGATGTTAATAAAGTACTTTTATTTTGATATCCGTAATTGGTTGCACAAAATAAGCCTTAAAGATCCATTGCAAGACATAAGTCCAAAACGTGAAAAGATGGGAAATCCAAAACATGGATTACAATTCTGGATACTCCCACCAAATCAATTATCTTACGATAAAACCACATTAACCTGCGTGTTCACATTGATTTAAACGTTGATATCCATTATGCAAATTTGAGTTTAAAAAATCTATACACTTGGAATAAATTCCCAAAGTTGACCAAAATTGAGTAAATTTTGGTGATTTCACTAAATTAATTTAGGAATACGCATAATGGATAACATAGATTAATTCTTTATAAACGTTAGTGTGAAATTTGATAATGGTGCTATAAACCATTTACCCGAAAATCCAGAAAGCTGAGCGCTTAAACTCGCCTCCGTTCTAGCCTCAGCATACCCTCTTAAGTATATTCGCGTACGAGTCATGCGGTGAGACTTGAGCGAAGGTTTGGGTCTGCTGGCTCGGAATCTGAGATTTTTTGTTGTTTCTACGGTCTTGCAAGATTGCACGAGAGGGTTGTGCTTCAAGTGCTTTGAGATATGATGGGCATCGCCTATATGATGCGGGATGGTTCTGATCGCAGTTAATGCATGTGGCTGGAACATCTGGTGATTTTGTTCATTCCTTTGATGGATGAGAACGGGCTTATTTGAAGCAGACTGGCGTTAGATTACAAAAGATGAAGGAGTGGCCAAACTGTTGACAATATTGAAGTACTGCCGTGGTCCTTAGGGGCCATGATAACGCTCTATCGTTACCTTGTGGTAACATACCTTTTCGATGAGGTGGATAGGGTGATTTTGTTCGGCAAGGGGTGTGGTAATAACAAACAGAGGCATCTGTCGCTGGAAACCGGATGACTCCCTGTGGAGGAGCTGGCGGACAGCTTGGACATTGACTCCCTGGTTCTTGAGGTCGGCGTAGATTTCTTCAGCTGGGACCGTTGCCGAGAGGCCACGGAGAACAGTCTTCTATTGTCGAAGTTCGTCGGTGGGGAAGGTGTGAAACATCCTCTTTGAGGAAGTCTCTGACTATTTGATCGTAAGTGGCTCGAGAGTCAGCTCTTACGTAGAAGGTGTCGGTGGAGGATGATAATGTGAAGTTGCCTTCCGTGGCGCTTTTGAGGTATGTGAGTAGGTGGTTGTAGGTAGGAAAACCAAAGACAGTAATGGGGGGTGATCTGGTGGAGGTTGATGCAGGTGTGCGTTGAGGGCGAGTGGATTTCGTGGTGCCAGGTGTGGCAGAACCTTTGCGTGAGTCGATGAGCTAACTGACGAAGAAATCGAACGTTGACCAATGGGACCACCCGCTTCTTTGCCATCGTCCATGAGTTCAAGGTTTGAATCGTCACGTTCATCATCAGTGTGGTATTCGGTTCGTGTTCTAACATTGTTGGCTGGAAGAAGAGGTGCACATCTATTGGAAAGAGTAAGCGGGTTTGCTGCGGTCCTGAGGCTCGCATCTGCAGATATTGTAGAGGTGGTAGAGCCCTGCTGCTTTAATTTGAAGCGTTTTGCTAGCGTATCAACTTCTTCTGTTGTAGTAAAGCGCGTAGTTGATCGTTTACCCTTCAATGGGAGTGTGGTCTACTGGTCTCGAGGGAGTGGTATTGCAGAGTGCCTCCCAATGGCTGGTTGGAGGGCTGCACGGTGGTTATTTGGTTCTGATGGGTATGAAATCGTATTTTCCCTGGATGTACTAGAAGCACTGTCTACATCTATCTGAGTTGACATCATCGGTGTGTTAGGGGCTGGCACCCTGTACCCCTGGACGTGGTTCAATGTTTTAAGAATGGTAAGTAAGCCTTTGCATCTCGGCGGTGACGACACTGATATTGTTGTCAGCTACGTTTTCGAGTTCAGGTTTGGGAGTACGCGTTGAGCATGATGAGGCGCAATGCACTTGCTCGATATCGAAAGTAACTTCGATGATAAGGTCAAGGTCAATTGACAATCCTACATTATGATAGGTGAGACTAAGCTAATTTAATAACTTACTAATAATATGCATTATGCAATAGTTATATTGGATCACAATATGACAGTCACAACGCTGTAGCGTGGCTCTCTGATGCAGTCCCTTACACTATAAGCCTGTGAAAATTTATATGAAATTAATTAAATGAATGAATGTACAGGTATGAATAATTACACTCGCTGTAATGAAGCACTATTTATTCTGTGTGGTTCACTCATCTGTGCAACACAATCTATAGACGTTGCACACGGAGCGCTTTGAATACACGACCTCTCGGAGCGAACACTGGCTCGACTGTGAACTATGTATGGCTGTGGGCTAAAGTTAAACCGTTTTAACTATGTCGAAGTGTTTATCAATAGGCTAACACTAGTTCGAACTGACTCTTAACTCGAATAAGTTGAACCGTTTTAACTCGTGTGATAAACACAATGATCAATCCCTAACACTGATGAGTATCCCCTGTTACGCATAACACCATTCTGAAAACTTCTTATCCAACTCTTGTTTACTCTAACCTACCACTGAAATTGTTGTTTATTAATTATTTCCTCTGCAAAATTAAAATAATTAGTCATTCAAGTTTAACATAACATTCCTCCAATTGAGATTTGCAACGTACGTTGTTATAAAATAATTTGTAATTAATTTTGTAAGTTCTTATTATCACGTGTGTACACTATTTAGTATTTTGTAGATTAGTTCGTATATGTGTACCATGTACATGTTCATGGATTGTTGAAATAAAATTTAAATAAATTTAATTTAAAATAAATCACCAACAATAAGTACAGTTAAGCAGGACTTTTGTCACGAGATATTTTACATTCTTTTTTAATTGGTAATTCCATATTAATTAATACTTCATAATGAACATTATTCTATTTTATCAAACAAAATTTTGCAATGGAATAAAACAAGTAATGAAATATCACGCTTACAAAAAACTTGTAAAAATACAGCCAAATCTTACACACTCAAAAGCAATGAGATCTAAAGGAAGGGCCAAGCTCATGTATAGGCCTTAAACTAACCTTCTACATTTTGCACATTCTTAATGTATGTAAATGTAAATGCAAACCTGCGCATCAAAGTCGGTAAATGTTTAATAATAGTTTCAAACGAGTAAACTTCTATTAATTTTGTCCTCCGTAAATGCAAACCTGCGCATCAAAGTCGGTTACGTTACATAATAGTTGCAAGCGAGTAAACTTCTATTTGTCCTCCGTAAATGCAAACCTGCGCATCAAAGTCGGTTAAGTTTAATAATAGTTGCAAGCGAGTAAACTTCTATTTGTCCTCTGTAAATGCAAACCTGCGCATCAAAGTCGGTTACGTTACATAATAGTTGCAAGCGAGTAAACTTCTATATTTTGTCCTCCGTAAATGCAAACCACCGACGACAACGGTATTATTTTAGTTTTTCTCCTCATTTCGGCTTTGCTTTGGAAACGGTAAAACGAAAAAATGTAACTTATCCCTGTTGCTTTTAATGAATAATGAACATAATTATTGAACCATAACTCGGCTTAACAGTCTCCAAAATACTCAGCTTGAGTGGAGACACGTGGCTTGATGAAGGTCACGTGACGCCGAGCTGTGACGTCAGTTGCTAGTAGCCTATTAGCATCAGTTACACACGGATACCGATTGCAAGTTCATCTTGGCAGTGAAGCTTCCTACCCACAACACCCAAGATGCCAAGTTTGTGAGTCTCTATAGCCTTACATCATCAAAATTCTCCTAAATGGCAATAGATGTTCCAGCCACAATATTTCGAGACTGCTATGGATCTTACGTTAATTCTGCCTTGACCCGGAAGGTAAGGTAACCAACACTGCTGGTATTGAAATCCATAACTTGCATCGTTATGTCAGGGTTGGAGCTGCCTACCGACTCCATATCGATAAATTCGCATATAAAATCTGCATACTAACGTATTAGAGGGTAGCTCATTTCCATATCAACTTAGGGATAGCTCATTTGCATACTAACGTATTAGAGGATAGCTCATTTCCATATCAACTTAGGGATAGCTCATTTGCATACTAACGTATTAGAGGTGCTCATTTCCATATCAACTTAGTGATTACTCTTCTGCATTTCAACCGTTTGATTGAATATTAATATTGATTAATAATAATCAATCACCAATGAGTATATGGGCCTAGAGACCGAGTTACAGGTGTGTAGATGCCTTCAAGGTTATAAAATCTGGGAGAAGCTTGTTCGACGAGGGAATAGGCAGTCAGGCGTGCTGTGTAGGAGTAGATAATTGGTCTTCACTGTGACAGGTGAAAGGAGCCGAATTCACAACCCCGCCATCCGTCTCGAATTTTAGCTAGCGAAGTCTTGCGGTGGACGTCCAAAATGCCAGGTCGACGAGACACATTAGTGTGCATGGGCAAATATCAAGTTAAATACCCAATCTAAACTCAGTTCTTGGTACAGTGATGTGTCGCAGTAACAACAAAACTAGTCTGGTCCAGATAGGGGGGTAACTTGGCTTCAGGCCAGAAGGTCCTAAGTCCACTGTTATAAAAGCATTGAGAGAAAATATCAAGTTGAACAGCACAGAGTAGATAGTTGTTGGATTCAAAGAAAACTAGATACGTCACAAGAGTGGGGGTGAAAACAGTGAGAAGTTGCAGCGCCATGCGCTTGCAACAAGACAGTTGGGTTGAAGCAAGTTAGAGTTGTAGGTGGGTTGTGAGTAGGTGTGGTGGCCTATCGGGCGTGTGGACAGTTCCTAAGTAGGGGGCAACCAGGCCTGTCATATAAGCAGGATGGAGTCGGTAGCATAATTTTAGGGGGCACTTATGAAAGACGGGACATAAGTTGTTTTACGTTGTGAAGGTAATACATGAAGTTTCTTGATGTATAATGAGTGAAATATCAATTTTGATTGTGTAAACATAATACGTGAGCTAATCTTAAAGAGCAAGTGTGAAGAGTGTGTCAAATCTAACAAATGTAATTAACCGTAAGAAAAACAGTAAAGTTAGAGGTACTGAAGAAAATTTAATCATCTATAATCAATCGTTCATCAACGCGTCAACCGCGAGTGGGACTATTGTCCAAAGTACGTAACGTCGTGATACCGCGAGTGGGGCCAGTTGCCTAATCGTGCGATAACCATCCGAGCTACCGCGAAGACAGCGAGTTCATCCGATACATCGTGTTTAGAAGCAAATCTAAACAGACAAGAATCTTAATTACCAATAAACAATCATAATATAATCCGTTACATCGTGTTTAGAGGTAAATCTAAACAGCCAAGAACCCCACAGCGAACTTCAATTAGGAGTCGAGGATTACGACAGTGACAGGAAGATCAACATCAAGACAACGCGTCGATAAATAGTGCGCCATAATTACAAGTTACGTGTGAATAATGATGCATATCATTATAATGGGCAATTAGTGAAAGTTAATAAACCAACAATAAAAATCAACGAACGAAAAGTACAGCGACAATAAACATTGGATAAGAGCTACATAAGGATAAGTACATGTCTCTGACATAACAAGTAATCTTACCAATTCTGTCAAAAACCTCTAATTTTAGTAATAGTACATAAGTTAGGACAAAGAGCTCTTAGGTAGGAAACCAGCCATGTTTTAATGTATCACCATAACCAAACGCAAAAATATTAACTTTGAGGTTTCAAACGTAAACAACATATTATCATTTTAAATAGCAACCTTACAATATCCCACAGTAGCTACCAATTAGCCTGTAGGTATAGATGCTGACAAGGAGCCTAGCCGTCGGCAGTGACAACGGGAGGACTGAGATACAGCAGAGAAAGAGGTAAATAAAGGTGATAAAGGATCTTACAAACCTTGTTTATGTAAATATTCCTGATGACCTAATTGTCGGTTAGATAATTAATTAAGAGAATTAATTACAGTATAAAATTGAAGCTTAGGGCTCCTGTGTGAAACGATTGAGCTAGTTAAAATATTTATGTAAATTTTGTGCAGCGAGTACCAAAGCCGGGCACAGCAGGGCTCGACTGTCACAGTTATGCAGTACCTGACATCTCTGCGACGTGAGGGGTGCCTTCCATGTGTTACCAATATACAATTAAAAACTTAAGACAGTTGAATTGGCACGCTTTCAGTTGAATTCAATTTGTCTGTAATGAAACTCTGCCTGTAATTAGCATTACTAATAACAATAAGGCTGTGGTGTGGGAGTATAGGACCCCTATAATCTAAACCCGAATGCAGAATAATATCAGCGAATGTGCTGTGAATGCAAACCTTCATTATGGTGCTGGCTCGTTTCTCTGTGATTGGTCGTTTGAGCAAGGGACGCAGCATATCTTCAGAGATGACACCAGTCATGGAATTGAGACCGGTGGACATTGTGCTGAGACAAATAAATTTATGTGGTTTGTATTGTATTGTATTTCGAAATACGTAGAACATGATGACGAAATATGCGCGAGATGAGTAAAAACAACACACGTAAAACAGGCGACCAGGGTGGTCACCAACACACACATTTTCACACATTTCGAGACTTATATCAGCTGGCTCTTCTCCAAGCAGGAACTACCTGTACCAGTACTGCTTGAGGGGGAGCCAGGAAGAATGTGATACAGTTTAGGGTAAGTGCCTTAGCCAAGTAAGTTTGTTCTTAAATACATATTTCTTAAGTTGTAAGAAACATTCCCGGGAAAATCAGCATAAAGTTAAATGTGCATTAAAGATTAGTAGGGGTCTAGGCCTCATTTGCATACCCAGTTGAATGTTAATACATTCCAGTACTATAATCTGGATCGCCAAGGTTTCCATCATCTCCTCTTATTTTGTTTCACTTAATTTGCCTCTCGTTATAAAAAAAAGTATTTTAATCAATATTTTGTTT
The DNA here is from genome assembly GCA_024449915.1 of Sweltsa coloradensis. NCBI lineage: Eukaryota > Metazoa > Arthropoda > Insecta > Plecoptera > Chloroperlidae > Sweltsa > Sweltsa coloradensis. The sequence goes on along the minus strand of JAMZAV010011339.1, from coordinate 1,505 downwards.
AACCAAGGATTTACAGTTAGTGACTATGACGCTGTTATAAGTGCCACAACCGTGGGGGGTGGGGGGGGGGGTGGGGGTGGAAGAATCCTTATAATCGCATTTCATCACACGACCAACTGCGGTAACTAGGCCACCTACCCATACCAGTTTACCTTATCTCTGGCCCCCTCTTTCTCTCTCTCTTCATCCGCGACATGGTTGCCTAGTTTCCTACCTCAGTGCGGCGCTGAACACCCCCGCGACAAACAATCCGGTCAACCCGGGAATAGAGCTTGACATTTTCAACACAAAGAACGGAAGAATCTGGTCAGGTTTTTCGATACCCTGAAAACAAAAATGTTACAATTAATTATAATGTATTGGTGTATTGAAACTCAAACGTATTAGTGCATGATTTTATCTTCTGAGCATGACTAGATACGAACATAAGCCTATTAATATATGACATTCTTCATCTAGGGTATCTATTCAGGTTCAGAACTGATATTCACTGGATACTGTTACCCGTTGAGTGCCGGTTTTACCTGCCCATAGGGTAAGAAGGCATTGCTGAGACCGCCGACTCCGGTCGTCTTTTTCCGTGTCATCGGAACCAAGTATTTGTGATCTCAAACAAGAACATTCGATGTTATATTTTTCTGCACAAAAATAACCTTTTTTAAATGAACTAGGTATAAGGGTGTAGAACAGCGTCGTAGTACTGAACAAGTCTGGTACATAACACATGTATTTAGATTAGATTTATAACAATTTCACCATAAAAGGAATATTCCTCTGTAATCCTGTCAAATAAGAATTTTTGGAGGAAAAAATTGCGATGTCGCTGAATTTTTTGCAGAGACTTTCCTTAAAGGATACTTATCAACATACCAAAACTCCCCTACAATCGGACTGGAGCTTCGGCCGCCATATTGGAAAATGGCGGCCAAAAAGTGTTTGTTATCGAATATCTCCAAATTTGTTTGAGATAGACAAAATATCTTAATGGCAAAAATATTCCCCATTTAATTCCCTACAAAACAGGTGTCTTTTATAGTTTTGGTAGGGGCAAAGGTTACGTCACAAAATCGTGGGTTATATATTGCTTATTGGAGTATACCAGCTAATTTCCAAATTTTCACGCCCAGCATCAAACAATGCCCGGTAAATCCGTAAGAAATCGATTTAAATACAAAAGGACTTTTGTACGGGGTTCATGAAAGCTTCCATTAGTATTTTAAAAAATCAGTTCTGCGAAATCGGATTTTGCATTTACCCAGAATTTGGGTTTTTCCATTGTTGGCATTTCCTCAAAAATGCCCTTTTGACTGTCCATTATTAAGCACTAAATAGCATTGAAGGAAAAATTCTTTCTACGCACTTTGAAATGACTTAAATAATGATCCGATTACAACCAAAGTTTAAATCCAATATGACTGCTATTCCTAAATTCACAATATGAATACTGTTTTCGCTGTTTACACTCTTTTGTTCATATTCACTTGATGCTGTGGATATAGGAATTA
>JAMZAV010011338.1:0-20215 GCA_024449915.1 Sweltsa coloradensis | reverse complement strand
AGGTTGACCAGGGCGACGCAGATATAAAAGGGTGTCAGAGAGTGGGCCAACATCATGTTGGAGGAGGGGGGCAAACCTCAATCCAATCTAAACTTGTAGAATTAACCTCTACCCCTCCCCTCCCCTCTTCACTGTGTCAACAGAAACAATTGACATAGGTTTTTACCGGAATTTACTCATAACTTGAATATAAACTTTGTTTTCTCCTACTTTTATTCAATTATAGTCTTATCCTGAAATGTTGTAGTTAAATATCTGGAATTTTTTTTAAAAAGTAGTTGAAAAACCTACCCAGGTTGCAATGCATACAATGCCCTTCATCAGGTGCCAAAATAGGTATTTTTGAGTTGAGAATTGTGAAAGAACGTCCAACGTAGATATGGGAAGTTTGGCCGGGTCATCGGGCCAGACTGGGCCGGTGCGGGCTTTTGGATTTTGGGCGGCATCTCTCCCATTGATGTCAATACAAGCTCAATTCACAAATTCATAAACATGCTTCATAGGCACTTTGCTTTAGACGTACACTAAGGCTTAGTACCCACCCAGATCTCGACCAGAAGCCAATCGAAGGCTTGGTAAAGTTGATACAACTGCAACACTTGATATATTTCTTATGGTCGATGGTGTACATTATATCCCACTCATAACAAAAACTTGTAAAAATACAGCCAAACCTTAAACACTCAAAAGAAATGAGATCTAAAAAAAGGGCCAAGCTCATCTACCCTTCCACATTTGCGCATTCTCAATTCATAAACGTACAGTGTTCCGTAAGAACATCCTTGAAAAGCTTGGCAAAATAGAATTTGCAACTTGTATTAATTTAAACATAATTGTTCATCCAAATTCTTTTTTTTAATATATAATTTTAACATAATGGTCATGATGTTGCTAATAATTAACCAGGGAATAAAATGATATAAGTAGTTGAAACACTATTTATTAAACACTTAAAGCAACGTAAAGCAAGATGATCTTTTACACCCATCAAACCAATCACCACAACAACATTCTTTTGTTTACTAATCCTAGCAACCACTCGGCAGCTGACGCCCTCTCTAGGCAGCCTTGAACACTATAATAAAAACTAGGTACCGTAAGAAAATACCAGCAGATGGCTACATGGCCGAATGTCAGTCGGTGGTCACTTTAAAATATGTAATAGAGTCCCAAATTCCGCCCACCTTGAAACATAGATTTCAATAAGAAACAAAAACCACAATGAGCTGAAGGCAGATTACCCAAAAACTTAAGAATACACATGAAAGTTAATTTCCATCAAAAGGTAAGCAGGATAGTTTCACAATAGGTCTATGCACAACTCCACTTGATGTTTTTACTTTGCCGACCTCACCAGACTGTCAAAAACCAGGATGGGTACTCAAGACTCTGCCAAGTTTCCACTGAAGCGGAGAAGCCTTTCGTCTTTGAGAAGCACCATGGCGCCAGGCTGGATGTTGGCTTGCGTGGCCCACCACTTGGGTCGTTGTTGGAGCCGAGATAGGTACTCCGAGGACCAACGACGCCAGAAGTGTTGAGTCGTCTGTTGGAGCAGTTGCCATCTTGAAAGCCGGTTAACCTTGAGTGATGTCAAGTCAGGTTCGGGAACGGCTAGTAGGAAGTCTCCAGTCAGGAAGTGGCCGGGTGTTAAGACAGAGAGATCATTGGGATCGTTGGAAATGGCAGTCAAGGGACGGGAATTGAGGCAGGCTTCAATTTGTGTCAGGATGGTTGACATCTCTTCGAAGGTCAGAGTGGTGCTGCCAACAATCTCCGGAGATGGTATTTCATCGACTTACACCCGCTTCCCAAAGCCCTCCTTGGTGAGGGGCAGCAGGGGATTAAAATGCCACGTGGTACCTTGATCAGCTAGTTGTCGTTTCACTGCATCTGATGGTCCGAAGTTCTGATGAGTTTGAAGAACTCTCGAAGTTCTCGAGCAGCTCCACGAAGTTTGTACCACAATCACTGTAGAGTCATGTGGCCTCCCACGACGAGACACGAAGCGCCCTAAGGCTGCAATGAAGGCTGATGTAGACAAGTCGCTCACTAACTCCAGATGGATAGCCTTTGTAGCAAAGCATACGAATAGGGCGACATATCCCTTGTAGGTTACTCGACTTCTTCCCTTCATGTTCCGCAGAAGGAACGGGCCGGCATAGTCCACACCACAATGTAGAAAGGGACGAGCAGGACGTACTCGTGCTGCTGGGAGTTGACCCATCAGTTGGTTGGAAGTTGTATTTCGCTGTCGATGACATCTGATGCATTTCCTGATGTGACGTCGAATTAGATCTCTACCACGCATGACCCAAAAGCGTTGCTGCAGAATTGTTGCACCAACTGTGGACCGGCATGGAGGTGCTTTACATGCTCATGTATCACAATCAACTCTGTCAGTCTATTATGATGCGGAAGTAGTGCAGGATGCTTCTGTTCTTCACTCGCCTGAGCATTTTGAAGGCGGCCCGCCCACCTAAGTACACTGTTTTCGTCGATGAAACGGGTTCAGAGGTAACAGTCGACTCTTCGGTGGTAGCGATTTTCCTTTCTTTAGGCATAGAATTTCTGTGCTAAATGCTTCCATCTGGACGATGGTCCCCAACGAAACAATGCATTGTTAAGTTCAAACTGCTGTCAACGAGGATTGCAGTAAACGCCTGTCACTAGCAAGTCTGCAATTGAAATGAAGCGCATGCACCACGCTGTCACACGTTGAAGTTTTGAAAGAGAAGACCACTTGTCTAGCAGTGAGACATCGAGCCTTGTGTGTGTACTCGTCACAACTGTCTTCTCTCGCTTTGCATTGTCTGCTGGTCTGGAGGTTCTCCACTGGAGTGTGGTAACACTGTTTCTCGAAGCCAGGCAGGGCCTATCCACCACAATGACTGATTAGGCAAGGGCAGCAGGGGTCAAACCACGCGAAGCACAATCTGCAGGTTGTCACTGCTTATCACATGACGCCATTGGCTAGGAGGAACGAGTTCTGTATCACCGCCAACTCGGTTAGAGCGACAAACGTGTCCAGCGTTTAGGCTGTGCTGCTAGCCAGGCAAGCACGATTGTGGAGTCTGTCCACAAGAAAACGTTCTCGGTCTACACAAAGACATTTTGTACAAGTACACACAATTTTGCTAGCAAAACAGCTCCACACATTCCAAACGAGGAATGGTTGTTGACGTAGCGGGCAACCTTGGTTTTTCCGGCCACAAGCTTAACGAACACAGAGCCGTCAGAATACAGAGTGCGTAGATACACTACGGCCCCATAAGCTACTTCAGATGCGTCACAGAAACCAACTAGTTGAAGCGTTGTTGGTTGATGTGCAAGAATGCATCTGTCGATTCTAATTTCTTCTATACACGGCAGCTCTTGACAATACTTCCTCCAGTCGTTGCAGATGACATCTGGAAGGGCATCATCCCATCCTAAGTTAAGTCGCCACAATGATTGGAGGAGAAGTTTGGCTGTGATTATGACTGGCGATAGCCACCCTAGGGGGTCGAACACCTTGGAAAGTTCAGAGAGCAACGTGCGCTTTGTGATGACTTTCTGCCTCGGAGGTTGTTTCACACGAAACGAAAACTGGTCAGTTGCTGGGTGCCATTGAAGACCCAGCGTTTTCACAGACTTGTCCTCATCTATGCTCAGGGGCACGTTAAGCTCTCGCATTGGTTCTGGTACTGCTTCAGTACCGCAGGTGCACTTGACAACCATTTACGGAGTTCAAAGCCACCCTTCTTCGTTAACTGGATTAGTTGACCTTGCAATTCAATTGCCCGGCAATGCTGTCAGCTCCTGACATCAGGTCATCGACATAAAAGTCCTTTAGCACAACAGAAGCCGCCTTAGGAAAGGACTGTTCTTCATCCAGGGCTAATTGTTGAAGGCACCTTATGGCAAGGAAGGGTGCACAGCTCTCACCGTAAGTGACTGTCAACAGTCTGAACTCTTGAATTGGATCAACTGGCTTCGTCCTCCACACGATCCTTTGATAGTCGGTCTCTGATTGATCAATCTGAATTTGGCGGTACATTTTGGCAATGTCAGCAACAAGAGGAATGATGTGTTTTCGGAATCGAATCAGTATAGGCACGATGTCGTCTTGAAGCTTGGGTCCGACCATGAGTTGTCATTTAATGATGTCCCTGAAGAAGTCTTTGCCGAAGCATCAAATACCACCCTCAATTTTGTGGTGGTACTGCTCTCCTTCATGATGGATGATGAGGTATATAATACACCTCAGTCGCGGGCTTGGTTAGTTGATCTGTAGGAACAGGCTCCATGTGACCCAGTGACAAGTATTCTGCCATAAACTCGTCATATTGTCGTCTCTTATCAGGTTGGTGTTTCAAACGTCGCTCAAGAGATGTGAGTCGATGAATTGCTTCATTACGAGATAGCCCAGTTTTGGACTGTTCTCCCGAAATGGAAGCTTAACTACAAATCTTCCTGACTCATCTCTCGAGGTAAGACTTTTCGAAGTGAAGCTCACAAACTTTTCTTCTGGAGTAAGTAAATTTGCTGTCGGTAATTCCTCTAATTCCCAGAACCTTTGCAGTGTATTGTCCACGTCTGCATATTGAACATGCAGTGTTGTTACTAGTGACCTCGGACCAAATGCATTGATGGGGCCTGACAGTACCCATCCGAGAGCTGTTTCCAGAGCGATAGGCGAGCCACTGTTTCCGGAGCAACGGCCAGAGCGCAGGAGCCTTGGATACACGTCAGCTCCTAAGAGAACATCTACACATCCGGGCACATTGTATGTTGGGTCTGCCAGACTTAAACCATTGAGATGTGACCACTTACTTTCCTTCTTGACCTGACTTCTCGGTAAAGTACCTGTCACTTTGGGTAGAATCAAGGCCTTCACACAAAGGTCTCCCCATTGTTAAGTGCTGAAGTGAAGTTCAGTTCCACCATGCTCGACACTTGCCAACACTGCTGGAAGCCAGCCCTGACACACGTACCTGGGTCGACTGTACTCGTAGGCCGAGTTTCTGTACACAGTTTTCTGTGACAAAGGTAGCTTCAGACGCAGAATCCAACAATGCTCGTAATGGCCTAACGATACCTTGTTTTATCTCGCACATTGATGATAGCAGTTTATATAGCACCGTTGAGGAAAAGGATTCGATGAATAATGAGATGAAACAATATGCTCAGTAGAGGCAACCACATTCCTGTTGGCTACTTGGAGGACTCGGATCAATGAAATGTAGTAATGTATGATGACGTTTGTGACAACGTGACATTTTGCTGAATTACAGTCTCTCGACGAATGACCTGATCGCATGCAATTAAAGCATAAAGAATTGCCTTTCACAAACGAATGCCGGTCGGATACAGTTGCATTTATGAAGTCAGAACATTTATGCAGCAAATGGTTACCTCACACTTATGCATGGCTGAACTTGCTGGACATACTGTGGTGTGAGGAAGTCTGTCTCTGTCCACTAAATTCGTGCTGCTTGTTGTAGAACCCTTGATCTTAGGGGTACTACCAGCAGCAGCGAGAGCTCGAGCACGATGTTCTAAGAAACTTTCCAATTGCTGAAACTTTGGTGGCTCCTTGTGGTCAGCGACAACTCCCATTGGCGCCTTGACTCGCCGTCCAACTTCTCAGTAGTGTGGAACACCAAGACTGAACCCCATTGATCAACAGGTTCATCCAGCACCTTCAAGGACCGCGTGCACTCCAATGTGGTATCTAGAAGCTTGCGCAGCTCGCTTGCAGACTCATGCTGAATACTAGGCTGAGAAACATGCGTTTTAAAATGGAATTTATAATTCCCGCTTGTTTGATAGCGTGAAATTAGCAATTCCCATGCTTCAATGTAATTCGCATTGGTCACAGGGATTGACCGGAGTAGAGATGCGGCCTCACCATGAAGTGACCCCTTGAGGTATTGTAGTTTCTCAGCTCCGGAAAGATGACAATTCTGTGTACTGCAGCCTCAAATAGATCCTTAAATGACGACCATGCTTGCAGGTTGCCATCAAACGTCGCATCTGTAGCTTAGGCAACCTTACATCACTGGATCTAGGTCTACCATCGGTGGACGTGTCGACGTAGCGCCTCCGTCATGGTTCCTAGGTCCAATAATCTAGTCCTTATTGTCACAACCTGTGAAACACGTCGCTAATCTCAGTCTCATACTGCTCGAATACTGCATCATCTTCCGACGCAGCACTGACGGCGTGAAGTAGGCTGTCACTTTCCGTTGAAAGTTGATGCACTCGTTCTTTATGAATGGTGATTACAGATAACTCACTAGTCTGCACGTTGTTGGTGGCATTTTCAAGTCGCGTTACATTACACTTTAAAACACGTTTCCTTGCTAGGAGTTGTTCCATTGCAGCAGAGGATAACGAGGAGTAGGGTAAATAGCTCACAACACACAAATTCCGCAAGGGAGGTAGAAGCAACTAACACAAAAATACCGGATATTCACTATCGCGGCCCGGAGGACCAAATGATGTTGCTAATAATTAACCAGGGGAATAAAATGATATAAGTAGTTGAAACACTATTTATTAAACACTTAAAGCAACGTAAAGCAAGATGATCTTTTACACCCATCAAACCAATCACCACAACAACATTCTTTTGTTTACTAATCCCTAGCAACCACTCCGGCAGCTGACGCCCTCTCTAGGCAGCCTTGAACACTATAATAAAAAAACTAGGTACCATAAGAAAATACCAGCAGATGGCTACATGGCCGAATGTCAGTCGGTGGTCACTTTAAAATATGTAATAGAGTCCCAACAGGTCATGCAAATTCTAATTTGCCAAGCTTTCTAGGATCTTGTACGGACACTGTAGTTAGTTAGTTAATGTTGTTTTAGGGCACTCAACAGTCGAGTTATCAGTGCCCATGTCAATGTATTGAATCTTAAAAAATTTCTTTTACCATCATTGTGGATTACCCCCATGTTTTCTTCTTTTCAATGGGGGGAAACGTAAGAGAAGTCGAGAGGGGTTTAATGGGAAGAAGTGATGATTTTGAAAAGGGAAAGGGGTGTAACTGGGTGGGAAAACGGAGGAGTGCTGTGAGAGAGGGCCGGCAAAGTATGGAGACAAAAAAAAGTGAAAGAAGAAAATAAATATGAGTAAGGCTGTGTGAATGAAGATAGGTGTGATAAAAAAGTTGCGCGAGAGCTCTCTCTGCAACACGCCCCCAAAACCGGCCAGAGCTTCTCTATTTTTGGGGAATACACTACTCCCTTACTCACAGACCAAAAACCACGGGAAGGTAGCGATTTTGGACTTTGAATGTTTAGAATAGGGAACTAGCCTTCTTTCCAGAAATCGAAATGTTAAAGATAACATCTAAAAAAAAAAACATAAAAGTTTTTTTTTTAAAGGGTTTAATACTTTTCTCAATATTTACGCTGAAATTTGAATCGGCTTCCCGCCAAAAGAAAAAACACGAAAAGTAGTGTGACGTCAGATGCTGACCGCAGCCTAGCGCAGACCCAAAGGGCGCACCGCTATCTAGATATAAATGGTAGATATTCTACCTCCAGTCGGCGGTGGGTCAAACACATCCAGCAGACAGTTGCCGTCACTGCCCCCGGGCTGTCATTCCGCATGTTTCTCAAGACCCTTTTTGATGAATTTAAAGAAATGGCCCCTTTATAAAAGGGTAAGGTACGATGTGTTTAAACACCATCTAGAAACACCGGAGAAAGTATTTATATATGTGCCAAAAAAAACTAAACAGGTGAAAATAATGGTTTTAAAGCAACAAAAACGGAGAATATGTCGAGGAGTCGTAGGGCCTCTAGCCTACCGCTGCAAATTCACTTTACCCTTTTGAATACCACTTTCATGTAAGTAAATGATATTAATTGGTCTACCTAGTACATTTTTTTCGCAGGTTAGTTTTCCCATGAGCTTCTAATTTACCTCGGATTATTATAAGCCTAGGACCTATACGTAACTCATTTTCTCGCGGGGAAAATATTTCAAAAAAAAAATTGAATTTTTGAAAATTCTCCATGCGAGGAAAACGCCTCTTAAGTTTTGCCCTAGACTTTAAACCCCCCAAGGGGCAATTTTGCTGCGAGAATATTGGCCCGGGGCCTAACAGAAAGCTTAAGGAATTCACTTGTGGAATAAAAAGCTAGTAGACCAATAATAATTTCTTGCATCAAAGTGGGCTTACAACAGTAGAATGAATTTGTAGAGGGGCGTCTCCTCAAAACATACTCGTGCTGCAGCTTTGAACAATTCTTTTGCTTGTTTGTGTTTTGGGTTTTTTTATTTTGGCACGTGTTTTTAAAATGATCTTCTCCGGTGTTTCTAAAAGGGGGTGGGCCTTGCCCTTTTGGGTGGGAACCTAGCCCCTTATGATATCTTTCACCCTTAAATTCCAATCGACACCTTCTCGCGGTTTGGGCCCCTGAAATGGGGGAGTTTCACTCCCTAAAATAATGGCGAGCTCTGGGTCGTCTTTCGGGGAACCCCCTTCCCCCTTTGATTCCCCCGAGGGCCGACGAAAAAGACAACAGGGGACCATTTTATTTATTATTTTTGGACACGGCCCGGGATGATGCAAAAGGCCCGGGAGACGACCCCCGACGGGGGGGAACCCTGCCCTCCCCTTGCTTTGGGGGTTTTGGGCCCAAGACGGGCCCTTTGGTCCCCCTTGCCCCCCCGCTCACCCCTTTACGTCCCCCCCTTGGGTCTCGATTAGCAAGTTGATAAAGAGGACGAAAAAGAATATCCAATCAATCAAAATCAACCTAAAAAAACTTGACTAAGGTTTCCGGGAAAAATGCCTGGGCCCAGCCTTTAACCGGGGCCCGTGGGCTGGGCCCTAGGGCATCCAAATGGACATTTTATAGAATTAGTTTACCCAAAACCCAAAGGGGAAAGGGCACAGCCTAGGGCGTAGGGCCCAGCCCCAGCGCAGCCTTTAATGACTGTTTCCATAGAGAAATAACCCGTGGTCTTTCCCCCAATGGAAATAAATCCGCTTTCAAGTCAAGGTTTGGGTAGACGCCTGTCAAAATCACATGGTCGTCATCTTTGTCATCGGGCGTGGTTTTTGGCAAAATAGTCCCATTAAATTTAAGAGGGACGGTCCACTGGATTGCCTCTAGGCTTTGCTGCCGCGAACGGGCCCCTCGTTTGGGGCTTTTGTTGTTGTTTTTTAGTAGTATTTATACAAACTACAAAAGGAAAGAGCATGCTGCAAACTACCGGTTTAAAGCAGTTTAAAACCAAAAACGAGCGTTTTGCGGGGGGTTTCCAAAAAAACCCATAACTTTTTACCCCCCTAGTTAAACCCCGGATGAAATTTTTTTTTAAATCTTTCATTTTGTGAAGGGGTTTAAAATTTTTTAAAGGTTATAATAAAAAAATAAAAATTTTAAAAAGGGGGAATTGTTGGGGCAAAGGCTTGGGTTCCCTTAAAAAATTTAAAAATTTCGGAATTTCCAACTAAAAAATGGGGAAAAGGGTAGTTGGGGCTTTGGGCCCTTTTTTTGATCTCATTTCTTTTGAGTGTGTAAAAATTGATAATTTTTTCAAGTTTTTTTTTATGTGGTGTTCAATTTTTTTTTGGGGGTTCCCTTTCCCAAAAAAATACCAAGCCAAACCCCCCAAGGGGCCCCGGGCGCATCGAGAATTGAGCGAAACCAAACCCAAAAAACCATTTTTTAAAAGGAAATAAGCAATCGTGGGATGGACAGTGCGAACACCCACGAACAACCCCTCCCCCCGTTTTGGGCCCCGAATGCTGGTCAATTGAAACTGAGAATTAGACAGGAGTCAGTGTAGTAGTAGTAGAGTAGTATTTGTTTGTTTGTGTAGTAGTAGTAACCAAAAACCCTTTAAAATGATGTTGAACCCTGTTTCATGCCCCTTTTTTTACAAGAAGGAAGGGTTTGGCCCCAAAACCAAAATTTTTTATGTGTTTTCAAAGGGACCAAATCCCCTTTATTTTGATAGTTTTAAGTTCAATCACGTTTCAGAAAGGCTGGGTGACACCTGGGGAAAACCCCAAAATCTGCTTTTCCGTATAAGGTGCCTGAGGGGGTAGCGCACGGGGGCTTTGGGTTTCGGCGCCCTAACGGGCAACCCAGATAAGTTAAAAAATTTTCCCATAATGATCAGCCTTAAGCCCAAACCAATCCTGACAAGAACCCCAGCGAAAAACAGCAACTGCAACGCGTTGCCAACATGCCATGAAAATAAGACATGGTCATTGGTGCCAACTTCGTTGGTTTAAATTCCCTTTTTATACAAATGCAACAAATATTTAAATTTTCTCCTTTGAAGAAGTTAATTTATCAAACCCCTTTCTGGTTTTTAGCATTTTTAATAAAATTTCCCCTATTGAAATTTTAACCCCATCATTTCAAACAACATAGGGGTCACAAAATGATCCCCCGTTTTATATTTTCGTTTGTTTTTTATTGCACAATGGAGATACAAAAATTTTCAAAAATGACCATGGAAAAAACCTTCAAGCAAATATTGTAAAACAATTAATCTAAGGGCAATTCGCCCTTTTTCAAATGAAATTTCCCTTGCCAGGGATTAAAATAATGTTGCCTTCGTGTAAAAGGAGAGTATAAATAAATGAATATCTACAAGTTGAACATCCTTTGTATATTAAATCAATCGATTCCCGCATCACATTAATGGATTGACTATAACTCTAAATTATTCAGGAAACTTTAGCCGATTAATTCGATTAAAATGTAAATTTCATGTCTAGTGTCGAATAAACAAATTATTTAGTATTATCGATACCAATCACTTGATTCAATGTAGCAGCCTTAGTAAATAATTTTTCATTCGATACAATCTTAATAGCAATAGTTTTTGTTAGTGAGCTTTTTGTTGTCTTAAGAGGAATGGATAATGTTCACTTATAATTTCTCCTAGATATTGGTCCCCCAGTCTAGGCACACAAGAACTTAAACCAAGGGGATCCTTCTATCGATTGTAAAGACGAGAAAAGAGACAACGCCCATCTCGCAAACATTAGCGAGGAAAGAGCTCTGGCAGTCTTCGTCGGGGACCCCTCCCCCTTTCCTTGCCTACGGCAATGACAACATAAACAATGACAAAGACTAATATGATAACCACGACTTAAGACCCCACCCCACCTACTTTTCTCTACCCGCCTGTGACTAGTTCTGACCAGCTTGGGACTAAAGTAGCACTTTATGACCTAACGGTTGGCGCGCCCTTAACAAATGAACGAACGTTATGTCTGTTCCTGGATCTGTTTAGTACGAGTCTGCCTATGCTGAGCAGTACATTATGAACGTGCAACGTACGAGATAAATAAATTGAAAATAGACTGAAATGAGTAGCATTTAATTTCGGCAATGGCGTTTGTTCGTCATTTTTATCACATCATGTTTCGAATGCCAAACTACTCACACGGCCGTGACCAAAGCGTACCGAATCTTCACGATCAAGGTTCTAAAATCTTCAGAGTTATTAAGTAAACCTTGCAATTTCTTACGGGCATGCATTTCAACTGCAGCCTCTTTTGCATGGCGTTTTCCTAGTACATCCTATTCATGCCCACATGCGTAATGCGGTAGAGTCTTCAAAAACATTTTTAAAATTTTAAATGCAGTTGTTAACAATATTTGATTCGCAAATTTTTTGAAATTATCTTAGAAAATTTAAAAAACGATCTAGCAACAAATTCAATTAATTGATTTACAATATCAAAGGCTACGCAATATGACCTACCCGGTTGAAGCGCCCGAGTTTCTAACGTCAGATTTGATTAATTTATGGTCATTATCCACATGCCTCCTGAGAATAGAGTAGCGCCTAATGTCATAATGCTTGAAGCGTCCTTAAAACAAATTAAAATATTAAAAACTCGTAAAAACGAGGATAATTAACTTATTACAAAATGGCATCAAAATATATCAGGTGTAAAATCCAGAACAAGAGTACCCTTAGAAATCGATTGATGCAGTACTTCAATTTTTTTACCCAAACAATGCTAATTAATAATAAAATAATAATAAAATAATAAACTTTTTTAATTTCTTTTAATATCATTTATTACTAAAAGTTCAATCTTCATTTCGATAATGTCCAACACACCACAATATAAACCACAAAATATTAACCACATAAGCCATTTTAAATTATATTTTTATAATACAACTTGCTAGTCAATCGCTGAAAAATGCATTCTTGAAGTCAATATACATTATAAACCTACACAATATTAATAACGCTAACCAAATAATATCTGAATATTATATTGCAATGTTTTAGGCTGTCGATTTAGTATAGTAAAGCTTGGTTCCCATGGATACGGCACGATTTCATTCCGTGCGGCCATGTCGCAACAGGGCGTTCTCATGGCTGCGACGGTTTAGTACTCGGTGTCATGCCCTTTTCTCCCCCTACAGCGATGGTCTTTCCTCCCTAGCCTATCATAGGCTAGAGTGGCTCATTATGGTCTAACAATTGACACGCCCTTATAACTCAAAACTCTATCATTTATACCTATATATCTATCAACTTGTATGCAGATGTTCCAGCGTATTCAACACATGACACGCTGACTCGTCTAACAACGACGATGGCGTTTTCCTAGTCTAGTTGAATAAGGCGCCCATGTACCCGGAATGTGGGAGACCTGGGTTCAATACCCTGGTCGGGAAAGATTTTGTAATTTCTGGATTGCATTTAAAAAATTATAAAACATGAATTGAAATGCATATACCGCATTGTTATCCATTATCTGTGACAATACTATGGAAAACATATTGCCAGTAAGCAATACGTGTAAAAATTGCATGGTTTACTCAATCTCCTATAGCGGAATTGGGGGGTACCTTGAGCGTGCAAGATTCGATACACCTTGGTCAATGTTTGCAATTTTCACAGCCTGACAAATAACAAATAAAAACATATTTTTTCGAATACAAAACCATTGTACATTGTCCAAAACCACATTTTCAGGCTTTTTTTCTTCTTATTATATCTTGTAGATTTAAATCGCAATGGATCTAGCTGATTTTGTTAGCAGGTCTCAGTAAACTCGTACCGGATGTCTGTTTAAAATTTCAGCGCAATCTATTCAGCGATTCGGCTGATTTTTATAGTACAAATACACACACACACACACACAAACATGCGGGTTTGGTCGCCTCCCGCCTGTGCCCTTGGTGCCTGGTGGAGGGGTCGGCGTGGCACATGGTGGTGTCCTGTCGGCAGGCCGTACCCATGTGGCGATTGGCCGACTCCCTCATAAGGAGCATTCTGGACGCCCTAGGTTTGTCTCTCCGAGATTTGTATGTCGGGTTCTGGCCGACATCACCTCCACTATCGGTCAAATCGATCTGGCCAAATTCGTTCTCGTGTTGGCCAAGAGCACAATCTACAGGCTACTAGTCTGCTTCTTCAAGGATGGCAGGGCGCCGTCTCCCTACGAAGTGGTCCTCAAAGCCCGTCTGAAGTCCCGACTCCTCAAGGAGTATGCTTGGCTACAATGGCTGCTTGATTTCAGCACGTAAGCTGTGAATTATAAGCTCGACATGACCACAAAACAAAAACGCACCAAATGCACTCTAAAAACCTGATTTACCAAAATAATCGCCTGCGCCGCAATTGGGGGGGGGGGGGGGGTCTGCCCCACGAATGTAAAGAACTCGCGTGTGGCTCGTTGGTCTTGTTGTTAGCGTATCTGCTTCCAATGCAGAAGGTCCAGGGTTCGATTCCCGCCAAAGTCAGAAGTTTTTTAACTTCTGATTTGGACTTAAGTCCATCAGATCTTATCTTAGGAGTTTGTAAACGCCAAACGGTGACTTTGGAGCCCTAGCAACGAAGCACATAATAAATTCAAAGTTGTTCTGAATCGGCCTTGTTGATTCTGGCGTTGATCCCTTTTAAACTTTTAAAGGCCCCTTAAAATTATAACCCCAAGGAAAAAATTTTTTGCTGCGAGAATTTTTGGCCGGGAGCCTAACGGGAACCCTTTTATGGGAAAATTAAACTTGGGGAAAAAAAAAAGGGCTAGTAGCCAATAATATTTACTTGAAATTCCAAAGGGGTTTTTCCAAAACCCATTTGGGAATGAATTTTGGTAAAAGGGGGGGTCCTCCTAAAAACATACTCTTTGCTGCAGCTTTTAAACAATTTTTTTTTGGCTTGTTTGTCTTTTTGTTTCTTTTATTTTTTGGGGCACGTTTTTTAAAATGATCTTCCCCGGGGTTTTTCCAAACATTTGGGAAACCCTTTGCCCCCCTTGGTGGGAACCTACCCCTTATGATATCTTTCATTTTCCAAATTCCAATCGCACCTTCTGGGCGGTTTGGCCCTGAATGGGGAGTTTCACCCCCTGAAATAATGGCGAGTCTGGGTCGTCGTGGGGGAAACCCCCCTTTCCCCTTTGCTTTTTCCCCCGGGGGCGACGACAAGAAAACAGGGGACCATAAGTATTATCTATACACGGAGGGGATGATGACACAGCCCGGGGAGAGACCCCCGACGGGGGGGAAACCCCCTGCCCTCCCCAATGCTTTGGCGGGTTTTTGGACCAGCCAGGCCTGGCCCCCCCCTTGCCCCCCCGCTCACCCCTTACGTCCCTCCCTTGGGTTTTCGTTCCCAAGTTGATAAAATAAAGGACGAAAAAGAATACCCCAATAAATAAAAATCAACCTAAAAAAACTTGACAAAGGTTTACGGGAAAAATGCCCCCGGGCCTACCCCTACCGGGGCTAGCTGGGTCCTAGGGCATCCAAATGGACATTTTATAGAATTATTTTACCAAAACCTAGGGAAAGGGACACAGCCTGGGGCGTGGGGCCCCTACCCCTAGCGCACCCTGAATGACTGTACCATAGAGAAAAAAACCCAGTGGTCTTTCCCCCAATGAGAAAAAAACCCGCTTCCAAGTCAAGGTCGGGTAGACCCCACTGTCAAAATCACATGGTCGTCATTTTTGCCCATCTTTCGTGTTGCGCAAAATAGTCCGTTTTATTGATGACACGGCCCCCACGGGATTGCCTCTAGGTTTCGTTTCCCGGGCGAAGGGGCCCGTTTCGCCCGGAGCTTTTGTTGTTGTTTTTTAATTATTTATTTATACAAACTAAACGATGAGCATCCCCTGCAAGCTAGGGTAACGCATTTTAACCAAGAACGAGGGGTTTGGGGGGGGTTAAAAACCCCTAAAAATTTTGGGTCCCCCCTTAGTTACCACGGTTTTTTTTTTTTTTTTAAATCTTTCTTTTGTGAAGTTTTTTTTTAATGGGGTTTTTAAAATAATAAAAAATGAAAAACGTGAATTTGAAAAAAAAGGCTATTTTCCCTATTAAGAATGCGCAATTTAAAAAAAAGGGGGTAGATGAGCTTGGCCCTTTTTTAGATCTCATTTCTTTTGAGTGTGAAAAGGGTTTTGATAATTTTTACAAGTTTTTTGTTATGTGTTTGCTTCAATTTTTTTTGGAGTTCCTTTGAAAAATTTATCCCCAAAAGCCAACCCTGAAACCCCCGGACGCATGGGGGAAATTGAGGGGGGATAACCAAAAAAAGGGGACCGATTTTTTTAGGAAAATATAGCAATCGGGGTATGGACAGGGGCCGAACACCCACGTTTCAAGGGCCCCACCCTTTTGGTCAGAAAATGGGCTGGTCAATTGAAAATTTGACAAATTTTAGACAGGGTCAGTAGTAGTTTTTAAGTAGTAGTAGTATTTAGTAGTAGTGTAGTAGTAGTAACCAACACCCTTAAAAGTGATGTTAAACCCATGTTTCTTTTTTCCCCCTTTTTTTTCACCAAAAAGGAAATTTTTTTTCGTCCCCCCAAACCAAATTTGGCATGTGTTTTTTCGGGGTTTAACCCAAAAACCCCCTTTGTTTTTTTGATATTTTTTTAATTTTCCCAACCCCCACGTTTCAAAACGGCTGGGGATTGAACACCTTTTTTCAAAATTTCCCCAACTTTTGCTTGCCGAAATAAGGTGCCTGAGGTGTAGCGAAACCGGGGTTTTGGGGGCCCTGCGGCCCCCCCTAAGGGGCCCCAAAGATAAGAAAATTTTTCCCCCGAAAATTTGATCACCCTTTAACCCCGGGCCAATCCTGACAAAAACCCGAGCAAAAAACACAACTGCAACGCGTTCCCAAACATCCCATGTTTTTTTAAGAAGGTTTTTCCCATTGGGGGCCAAAACCTTCGTTGGTTTTTGAAAAATTCCTTTTTTTATACAAAGGGCCAACAAAATTTATTTAAAATTTCCCTTTAAAGGGAATTTTAATTTAAAAACCCATTGCGGGTTTATGGCTTTTTATAAAAATTTCCATTTTCTAAAATTTTAAAACCCACATCTTTTCCCAAACTTTCATAGGCGTCAAAATATGTCACGTTTTTTATTATTTCGTGTTTTTTATTCCCAAAATTTGGAGATAAAAAATTTTTTAAAATAATGTTACCATGAAAACCCCTTCCCCAACCCAAATTTTTTGGTAAAAACCAATTTTTCTAAGGGGGAAATTCGCTTATCAAATGAATTCCATTCCAGTGATTAAAATAATTTTTCCCTTTTCGGGGAAAAAGGAGAGTATAAATAAATGAAACTCACAATTTGAAACTTTCCTTTTGTATTTTAAAAAAATTAAAATTGGGTTTTCCCCGCATCACATTTTTTGGGGATTGTTTAAAAACTCAAAAATTTATTCAAAAACTTTAGCCATTTTTTTTCGGATTAAAGTTAAATTTCATGTTTTTGGTCGCTAAAAAAAATTTATTTATTTATTACCCCGATACCCAATCATTTGGGTTCTTAGCAGCCTTATTTAAAATTTTTTTAATTTTTCAATAAAATTTTTAAAGCAATAGTTTTTTGTGAGGGGAACCCTTTTTTTTCCCTTTTTAAGAAGGAATGGGTTTTTAATGTTCCCCTTTTTAAAATTTTTTCCCCTAGATATTGGGCCCCCCAGTCTGGGCACCCCCCCCAAAAAACTTAAACCAAAGGGGATCCTTCTACGATTGTAAAGACGAGAAAAAGAGACAACGCCCATCTCGCAAACTTAAAGTTTGGGAAAGAGCTCTGGCATTTCTTCGTCGGGGGCCCCCCTCCCCTTTTCCCTTTGCCTCCGGCAATGACAACATAAAAAAGGGAAAAAGCCCTAATAGATAACCAGGACTTAAGACCCCCCCCACCTACTTTTTTTCCCCGCCTGTGATTTAGTTTGACCATTGGGGGAAAAAAAGTAGCCCCATTATGCCTAAGGGTTGGGCCCCCTAAAAAATAAAACAAACGGTATGTCTGTGGCGGGGATTTTTTAGTACGAGTCTCTAGCTGAGCAGAAATTTAGGGAAGGGTGAAAAGGGTTACGAGAAAAATAAATTGAAAATAGACAAAATTTTAAAGTAGCTTTTAATTTTTTCGGCAAGGGCTTTTTGTTCGCCCTTTTTTTTATCACATCACATCATTTTTCAAATTTCCAAATACTCACACGGCCGGGGCCCCCCAAAAGCCCCCCAAATTTCCCGACCCCAAGGTTCTAAAATCTTCAAAAGGTTTTTTTAAGTAAACCTTGAAATTTCCCTTTCGGGGTTTATGCTTCAATCATGCATTTCAACTGCAGCCTTTTTTGCATGGCTTTTTTCCTAGTACATCCTACCCTTGCCCCATGCTTTTAAAGGGGGGTAGGTCTTCAAAAACTTTTTAAAAAATTTTAAAGGGCATTTTGGTTAAAAACAATATTTGTTTCGCAAATTGTTTTAAAAATTATTTTAAAATTTTTAAAAAAACGATCTAGCAAAAAATTTCAATTTTTGATTTAAAATTTTCCGGGCCTAAAAAATATGACCTCCCCGGTTTGAAGCCCCCCAAGTTTCTAACTTAAAGATTTAATAAATTTTGGTCATTTTTCCACATGCCCCCGGAAAATTTAGGTAGCGCCTAATTTTCATAATGCTTGACGCGCCCTTTTAAAAAAAAATTAAATTATTAAAAACTCTAAAAAAGAGGAAAAATTAAACTTATTACTAAATGGCAAACAAAAATATATAAGGGGTTAAAACCAGAAAAAGAGTACCCCCTTTGAAATCGGGGGGAAAGCAGCCCTTCATTTTTTTTTTAAACCCCAAAAAAATGCTTTTTTTAAAAAAAAAATAAAAACTTTTTTAATTTCTTTTTTATATCATTTATTACTAAAAATTCAATCTTCATTTTGATAATTGGGCCAACGAACCCCAATATTTTAAAACCCAAAAATTTAACCCATAAGCCCTTTTTAAAAATTTATTTTTTTTAATTTCAAAAATTTTCTAGTCCCAAACGGGGGGGGTGAAAAATTTTCATTTTTTGAAGTCAAATTTTCATTTTTAAACCTACACAATATTAATAACCCTAACCCCCTAATTCATAATATTTTTATTTCAAATTTTTTGGGTGTCCGAATTTATATTTAAAGCTTTGGTTTCCCCTGGATAGGGGACATTTCATTCCTGTGCGGCCAATGTTAAGGGGACAGGGCTTCTCCCTGGGGGGCGAAAAGGTTTTGTACTCGGTTGTCCAAAGCCCTTTTTTTTCCCCCTACAGCGATTTTGGGCTTTTCCCCCCTAGCCTATCAAAAGGCTAGAGTGGCTCATTATGGTTTACAATTACGCGCCCTTATAACCTTTAAAAACTCTTTAATTTATTAAAATTTTTTATATCTATCAACTTTTTATTAGAGGTTTTCCCCCGTATTTTAACCACCATGACACCTTTACTCGCTAACAACGACGATGGCGGTTTTCCTAGTCTGGGTTTTAATTTGGGGGCCCATGTACCCGGAATGTGGGAACCCGGGGTTTAATACCCTGGTTTTGGAAAGAAATTTTTTAATTTTTGGATTTGCATTTTAAAAAATTTTAAAACCTTTAATTTAAAATATATCCCGGGATTGTTTAAACCATTATCTGTGACAATACTTATGGAAAAAATATTTCCATAACAATACGTTAAAAAATTGCTGGTTTTTTTCTCAATCCCCCTAAAAAGCGGGAATTTTTGGGGGGTTTCCCTTTAGGGTGGGAAAAATTCGAAAACCTTTTCAAAGTTTTTTCAATTTTCACAGCCTACAAATAACAAATAAAAAACAATTTTTTTTTCGGGAAAACAAAAACCTTTTCCATTGTTCCGAAACCCCAATTTTCAGGTTTTTTTTCTTTTTCTTCTTCTTATAATCTTTTGATTTAAATTTGCAATTTGGAAAATTTGGGTGATTTTGTTTAAACAGGTCTCAAGTAAACTCTTTTTTTAAAAAATTCCCGCCGGGCCCTTTTTCAGCGATTCGGCTGATTTTTTTAATTCAAATCCCGCCCCCCACACCCCACACCACAAACATTTCGGGGTTTGGGGGCTCCCGCCTGTGCCCCTTTTGGTGCCCCCTTTAAGGGGTTTGGCGTTGGAAAAAGGGGGGGTATCCTTGGGCGGGAGGCCTTCCCATGGTTGGGGGGATTTTGGCCCACTCCCTCATAAGGAGCATTCGGGACGCCCTATTTTTTCCCCTCCCCAGATTTGTATGTCGGGTTCTGGCCCACCTCACCCTACTATCGGTTTAAATTCCCATTTTTGGGGCCCCAAAAACGTTTTTCGTGTTTTGGGCCCGGGGCACAATTTTACAGGCCCAATCGCTTCTTCTTTAAAGGTGGGCAGGGGGCCGTCTCCCCCCGAAATGGGGCCTCCCAAAAACCCGCTGAAAGTCCCCACCCTCAAGGAAATAATGCCCTTGGGCTAAAAATTTCTGCCTTTTTATTTTAGGAACCGTAAAACTGTGAATTTAAGCTCGACATGACCAAAAAAACAAAAACGCACCAAAAGCACTTCTAAAAAAACCCGATTTACCAAAAAAATTTGCCTGCGCCCCAATTTTTGGGGGTGGGGGGGGTCTTTCCCCCAAGAAAGTAAAGGAAAAATCGCGGGGTGGCCCCGTTTGGGGCCTTTTTTTGTTACGGATCTGCTTTTAATGCCGAGGGGGGGGGATTTCCCCAAAGTTAAAAATTTTTTTAAGAGGGGTTGGGGGGGGTTTTCTTGGGGGTTGTCCCCCCAAACGGGGAATTTTTCCCCACCGGATTTAAAATTTTTGTTTTTCGGGAAACGGCCCTTTGAAAGCCCCGGCTTGACCTTTTTTGGCCCTGCCAAAACCTGAACCAACCATAAAAAATTCAAAGGGTTGGGGTTTGAATATTGGGGGACTTGGGGGGTTGTTTGGCGT